>JAOSBL010000210.1:1700488-1724999 GCA_027568915.1 Erythroxylum roraimae
GAGAGTAGTTGCCATCTGGTTAGCTTTCGAACTCAAATTCTTCAGCATGTCTTGTCTTCGATTCATCTCTTTCCCACTTCTGTCCAAAATAATAACAACAATTACTTTTAGGAGCAGAGACAAAAGCAAGTAAAAGATACAGTAAGAGATTAATGTCTAAACAGATCTTCTCCACTCTTGAGCATGAAGTTTCCTCAGGTTTAAGAAGAACTTGAAACACCATCATCCAATAAAGAGATAAAACAGGAAATTAACAAAATCTTCTCATTTTCAAATATATCAAAAGTTTTCTACATTGACCATAACATACCAAAGATATATGAGTATTGGAAACTTACATTATCTGTTTCTTCGGAAGTTCTGGCAAAAGAGACTGTAAAACATCAAGCTTTGTTCTGAGAATGGTGATCTTCCTTCGAGCAGTCGATAAATGTCTCTGTGTCCCTTGTCCTGAAGCAGCAACAGAATTCTTCCCGGAAATCATGCCGTTGACTTCCTCCGCTAGTTTCGATGCCTCACCTAATTCCTTCATCCATGATTCCGAAGGCAACGTCATTGCCCACCTACAAATGTACGGATTTCAGAGCAAATTCCATAAACAGAACTTAACATCAATCCCAAAGAAAGAAAATTTCAAAAAGATGAACAAGAAAATAATAAAGGGCATTGGTCCTTTACGAAATAAAATTCATTCACCTACTTTTAGTCACTTGAAAAATCTTCACAACGCAGCCAAGTTCATATCTCAAGACAAATCAATCAGTTGGCTGAGCCAAAGAAAGAAAGAAACGCATGAAGAAATTATTAACATGAATTTACTACCTTAACTGGTTCGGATAATGGGTAATGGAGAAATCGGAAGAAGGAAGCAAAGATCACGTAAAAGGAGCGATCTTTGCAGGCGTAGCGTACTAGCGTAGTGGTTGAAAGAAGAGAAGAGAAGACAAAAGAGGCGCCATTCATTAGAACTCCTGAATTGTCCGTTTCTTAATCAATGTATAATTAACCCAGACGGTGTCGCATTTGGAGATTATATTTATGTTCATTCGGAGTGGAAACTAATATCTGCATTCTTTTACTCCCGGAGGTATGGTACAATGCACTTTCGGCCGCCCGAATTCGGTTCGGCCCCGATCGGTTCAATGGTTTTTTTTAGTTGGTCACGAGGTATTTTAAGAGGGTCTTAATTATAGAAAGATATTTTTAAGCTATTTACATTCAGATTAATTCCCACTCAAGTCGAATAGGTCCCTAACAAAAGGTAAAGCTCTGACTTCAAGTTTAAAACAGCTGCATACATGAAGCCCCTTACCAACTCACTTAATAAGTATGATTTGAGTTGACTAAAATTTTGGCCGCCTCGATTCAGTTTGGCCCTGACCGGCTCAATGTTAATAAGTACGATTTGAGTCGACTAAATTTTAGATTAAAATCAAAATCAAAATTTTTCTTTATAATAGGCTTAATCTAACCTAAAATTTGAAAATTTTAAGTGAAATAATGTATTTTTAATTTTAAAAATAAAAATATATTTAATCATATTTAACTTAAATCAGATTGAATTTCAGGCCATCTAAAGTCAATCTCAAAATTGAGTCTAAAGTTTTGTGTTTGATTATGTTACAAGCAAAGTTTTTAAAAATCGGACCAGACCATCTAATCCGACCAAAAAAATTTGAATCGATTGATTTTTATATAAAAAAGTTATTAGGTGAAATCGAACCGAACTATTGACCGGTTCAAACTTTTTTCAGTCGGACTGGATGGTCCGATTCGATTTTTAAAACCTTGGTTACGAGTTAGACTCAACTTTGAATACATATTGTGAGATCAGACCCATTACTAACCCTATATTTGAAATATTATTAACCTAGATAATGACATTAAGATAATACTTACTATATTTCAAATAAGATGCAATTATGATAATAATTAAAAATTATTTAAATATTATAAAATGAAAATATTTTTTAAAAAATATTTAATGGAATTATTTTAAATTATGTTATTGTCACATAAATTAAAATATTAATTTATATATTAGAAACTAAAAAATAGTAATTTAATTGTTTTAAAAAATTAAAATATAACGTGATATTATAAATAATAATAATAATAATATAGTTAAATTGATGTTAGTTTCTATAATTTAATTTAATTTTTAAAATTTTAATTTTTTACATTATAAAAATTTTAATATTTAAAAAATTCTCTTCTTCAAATTAAAAAATTTATGTTAATATTATTTGAAATACCTAAAGGGATTGGTTTCAATTCCTATTTATATAATATGAGAAATCTGGTTTGTTAATTGGAACTTGGAAGCTAAAAGACATGACAGGTCGTCCAAACAGTTGCATGATCAGAAAACAAGACCTTAAAAAGAGTTAAGACACATGCATAAGCTCCAGAAACGCCAGTGATGGGCCACACTGACACTCTGCTTCCTGCAGCCTCATTTGTCGGATTGGTTCTTTGTGTGTTAACGATTTCTGCTGCCGAAACCCTACTTCAGCCTAAACCCCATCATCTCAATTCACTTGCAAAACTTATCCAAAAGTTCCCACCTCCTAAAAGAACCAGCCCTTTTAATCATGGCAAAAATTGTGTCCAATCCTTTATCTCTTACCCAAAAGTCCACATTTTCATGCGGTTTTCTGTCGTTTTCACCCAGATACTGTTTGCAGCTCGGTTCAAATTCTCAGCTTTGCTTGAATCGTGTTCAAACTAATGCACGCAGGGTTTGTTGTTGTTCTTCTTCTTCTGATAGTTTGTGTGCTAATCGGATGAATTCTTCGCTTGGAGCTGTGTTTAAGGACGTAGGACATTGCAACACGGGATTTAGGCAACTGGGTTTTGAAAAGTTTCGAACTTTGGATGTTTCTGATGTTGGCTCAGGTGGTGGTGGACTTGGGGGCTCTCCTGGTGGCGGTGGCGGCGACGGTGGTGGAAATTCTGGTGGTAGAGGTGAAGGTCATGGTTTTGACGCTGATGGGGGTGGCCAAAACCTGTCTTTATTTCGTGGTAATGGATTTTGACTACTAGCTATTTGATTCATAATTGAAATCGTGAATCTCTGGTGATTTATTTGCGTGAGTTGTTATCATACTCAATAAGGGTCTGCTTTGTTAATTCAGGTGTGATTGTTCTTAGGGAGTAACGGTAATAAAAATTATAAACGAAAAAAATGGATATGACTTCTATTTTTTGTTGTTTAATTGATTTGGTATGATTTTTCTTCACAAGGTTTTTTGAGAGGTTCAGTAGCGTGTTGACATGTCTCAAATCTTGACTCATTGTCATTTATGAAATACAGCCTTGAATGATCATAAAGCATATGCTATTTATATAATTCATCGTCTTTACTTAATGAGTGCTTTAGGTCATTTGTGTACCCTAAATCACATTCAGTATTGGCAAACTACCCTCAATTGGTCTACAGAAGGTACACATTTAATGGGAGAATTACATTCTTTCTTATACCAACTCAATCAATTCCCGAGTCGGCCTCCTTCAAATCCTTCAAATATTTTTATATTCCTTGGTCTGTATTTTAGAAACATTGCTCTTCTTGCACAATGGACATGGGTGACTCCCTCTAATGTCATCAACATTCAAGCTGGTAAAGTTCCTTGTCCTACATATCGACATTCGACAACTTCAAGCAAACCATCCAGTCCAATCCACGAGCCCACTCTTATTTCTAATCCTGGGTTTCTGCTTGGCAATTCACAAATCTTGGTCATCTTTTTGAGCAACTTGATAAGGATATGACTTTGACAAAAGAATTCACCTGTGATGATGACCTCATTTTAGCCCTCTAAAAAATGACTCGTCTTTTTAGGAGTTTGTGTTTTAGTCTTTTGATAAAAGAGAATCTTTGTGACCCACAAACCAGTGTACAAGATTCTTTCTTATCATCATACAGTTTGCTTATTAGAAAGTTGTTTACTTTTTCAAAGTAGCTTTATTAAAGGTGTAATGATTGTACTTTAAAGTTACTTTCTTTTTTAAAGTTGTAATGAGTGTGTCTCTTGACAGTTTTGTTTTCATGCCCTTGCTTTGCCTATAAAAGCAAGGTTTCTCCTTCATTGTAAGCACGACTAGATTTGACAAAGTTTGATTTCAATGATTATTAGTTTGAGTGTTTTTCATTCTCTCTAAGTTCTCCCTCTCTTGAACGCTTAATTCTTGAGTAATGTTATTATCTGTCATTATATAGAGACAAGTATGCTCTACACTCGCCTCTTCTGAAGATCTTGTGTATCAGAAAGTCTAAGACAATCTGTGACTGCTTTTAAAACAATTCTGCTATGAGATTAGAGTTTAACAGGAAAGAGTGTAGATACTGTTGCGACTATTGTTTCAAAGGAGAAAATGTGTTATGAGAGAGTAAGGTTCTTAAGAGGAAAGCTGAGTGTTGTGCTCGTGGAGAAAAGGGTTTTGAAGTCTTGGCCATCATACCTGAAACTTACCGATAGTCACAAGGTTCCCATATTGTTCCACAATAGTCTACCAGACACTGTAATAGTCTACAATCCGACTTTAGTTAGTTGATGGTCTTCTCAAAGGTGTTATCTTGGCTAGTTGGTTGTCGTACTTTCCCTGTGTGCCCTTTAGGGTCTTCGGTTGGTTTCTGTTGCTGATAGTTGCTTCGGGATCTGGATAATAGTAGTCTGATCATTAGCACAATCAGTGACCATGTAAAAAGCATCCGAAGTAGAATTTGGAAAGTTGAGGTCCAAAGCATGATTATGAAGACAATAGATCATCTGGAAATGTAAGGTAGTCATGATGGTTGTAGAATCTTGATCTGCTCCAATGATCTGAATCTGAACTTGCAGACATTCAAACAAAATGGAATCATCCAACCTGATGTTGAAATCAGGTGCTATTGTCAGAATGATACTTTCATTATTGAGCGTTATCAGCAAGGTACCAATCAAAGCATTCTGGTACGTTGTATAGGCAGTGTCAAGAAGAGATATCCTTGCTGTAGCAGGTATTCCCTTTCTTCTATGAAGTGTGAAAACAAGGCGTATAGTTTCAACATGAAGATGGGTATAAATTTGCTCTCTCCAGAGAGAGATCAGCTCCTTGGGGATTTCAAGCTTTACATATTATTCTGCTGTTGTAGATCTAAGGCCACACTGTTCCAATCTGGAACTCTGAATGATTTCTTTTATTTTTGGTATAGAGGTAAACAAAATAGTACGTATATTTCTTGTCTAAGAACGATCACGAGAATAAATATTGTACAGACTCAACAAAGGTAAAGAAGACTTACAGACACGATTTTCTACAGAAACATGGGTAATATCTACAAGATTTTCTATACAATTAGATAAAACTCGCTTAACACTATAAGGTATACTAGACATAGACAAAGTAGCGGATAAATGAACAGGGTCATTTGGTAGTGTTTTCATTACTTATAGGCTCTCTCCCTACTCACTCTTATCAAGAGACAATGTTATCGCTGGCCAAGACACGAAAGATGGCTCTTATACCAATTGGAGACCTCGAAAGGTACACAGGAAAAATACAACAACCAACTAGCCAAGACAATACTTTTTAGAAGACCATCGACTAACTAAAGTCAGATTATGGACTACTGCAGTGTTTGGTAGACTATTGTGGAACAACATAAGAAACTTGTGACTATCGGTAAGTTCCAGGTATGATGGCCGAGACTTCAAAGCCCTTCTCTCCACGGGCACATCACTCAGCTTTCCTCTTAGGAACGTTACTCTCTTACAACACCTTTTCTCCTTTGAAACAATAGTCATAACAGTATCTACGCTCTTTCCTCGTTAAATTCTAATCTCACAACGGAATTGTTTTAAAAGCAGTCACAGACTGTCTTAGAATTACTGATACACAAAATTCTCAGAAGAGGCGAGTGTAGAGCATACTTGTCTCTGTATAATGACAGATAGTAACATTACTAAAGACTTAAGCTTTCAGGAGAGGGAGAACTTCGAGAGAATAAAAAATACTCAAACTAATATTCATTGAAATCAAACTTCGTCAAATCTATTCGTGCTTTAATGAAGGAGAAACCTTGCTTTTATAGGCGAAGCAATGGCATGAAAGTAAAACTTTCAAGAGATAAACTCATTACAACTTTAAAAAAGAAAGTAACTCTAAAGTACAATCATCACATTTTTAACAAACTTACTTTGAAAAAGTAAACGACTTTTTAAAAAGCAAACAGTATGATGATAAAAAGGAATCTTGTACACTGATTTGTGGGTCATAAAGATTCTCTTTCATCAAAAGACTCAAAAGCAAATTCCTAAAAAGACGAGTCATTCTTTAGAGGGCTAAAATGAGGTTATCGTCACAGGTGGATTCTTTTGTCAATTTCATATCTTTATCAATTTGCTCAAGAAGAAGACCAAGATTTATGGATTGTTAAGCAGAAAGTCCAGGACTAGAAATAGGAGTGGGCTCGTTGATTGGACTGGACGGTTTGCTTGAAGCTGTCGATATGTAAGACAATCACCAGCTTGAATGTTGATGACATTAGAGGGAGTCACCCATGTCCGCAAGAAGAGCAGTGGTTCTAAAATATGGACCAAGGGATATACAAATATTTGAAGGAGGCTAACTCGGGAATTGATTGAGATGGTCTAAGAAAGAATGTAATTCTCTCATTAAATGTGTGCCTTTTGTAGACCAATCGAAGGTAGTTTGCCAATGCTGAATGTGATTTAGAGTACACAAATGACCTAAAGTACTCATACTGTAGGGACGATGGCTTATATAAATAGCATAAGCTTTATGATCATTCAAGGCAGTGTCCCATAAACGGTGATGAGTCAAGATTTGAGACATGTCAATACACCATTTAGATAAGGGTTGAAATCATTCTTGGAAAGTTCATAAAAGAGAATGAGCGTTAGTAGGATCAAACAAGTGACGATAAACATGGAGAGGTGATAGAGATATAGAGCAAGCATATAGGGCAAATAAAGCTTAGAGAAGCCATAAAGTAGTTTCATGAAGAATATCATAAAGATGATACATGAGTTTATATGGGGTAAGAGCATCAAATAGACCAGAAGTAGGTAGAATGTCGAATTTAAGAAGGGTGAGATGGAGATAATAAAACAGACTCTGATGAAGAGAGGGGAAAAGATCTATAACATTTGTTGGAGGAGTAGAAACAGAGGAAAATCTTTTTTATATTTTCCAAATTTGGAAAATTCTGTTAGCCAAAAAAGAGGAATAAAATGGTGTAGAGAAGATGAAAGAAGCGAGATTAGTTTAGCAGGTCTAGAGAGAAAATCAGCAAAGGTATTGTGGTGACCTTTGACATGACGGATGGAGAATTTATAGCAAGAAAATCATTCTTACCAACGAAGCAATTGACTGTTGGGAAGCTTTTTCTTGTGTTGATCAAGAATCTTAGGGAATGAGGTGTTATGCATTTCAATGACAAAATGATAAGGCGTGAGGTGGAAAGCAAACTTTTCAATGCCTCGCTTAACAACCAGAATTTCTTTGTAACTGATGTGATAATGGCTTTCAGAGGATTGAAACTGGCCACTGGCATAACCATAATAATGTCGGTTACCATTGATGTCTTCTAGAAGCACAGCACCCTAATAATTTTCACTAGCATCTGTCTGTAGTATGCGGTGTCCTGTTTCAGGAATCTTTAAAGGTGGAGGATCTTAATAGGTGTGCTTTAAGTGCTGGACAGCTTTGGTTTGTTCATGTCCAGGATGGTGGATTCTTTTTCAGTAACTTGGATAAATATGAAGTATAAGTTGCCACGTGTTGTATGAACTCACGGATGTAATTAACAATTCTGACGAATTGTTGTATCTGTTTCACTGTGAGATGTTCATCAGGAAAGTGTAACAGCTCTTGTGCAATATGTGGACCAGGCTGGTAGAATCCATCTTTAAAATGTATACCCAAAAATTCAATTTTGTTAATGCCAATGATGCTTTTCGAGGCTGAAAACATAATGCCATACTGTTTAGTAAGATCCAAGAATTGCGGAAGTAAGGCCTGATGTTCCTCATGGATCTTTGAGAACAAGAGAATGTCATCGATGTAAATGATTGCACTGTAGAGGATAGGCTTATAAATCTTGGTCATTGTTCTTTAAAACAGTGATGGGGCGACTTTAAGCCCAAATGACATAACAGTTCATTGGTACTGTGCATTGGAAATATAAAATGGAGTCTTGTATCTCTTAGTTGGGTCGATACCAATTGCCAAAATCCTACTTTAAGATCAAACTTGGAAAAGATAATAGCTTCTTTTGAAAATAGTACCTGAGTACTGATCTTTGGAAGAGAGAACTTGTCATCTTGCATAAATGCGTTCAGAGACTTGTAATCAATTCCTAATATCTTTTTACTACGCTTTTGCTCTGAATGTTTGTTGACATAAAACACTTGGCAAGCCCAGTCTGACTTTGTGGGCTCAATCGATCGTTGCTTCAGAAGGATAGCACACTCACCTTGTGGAAGCTTGAGGTTATCAGGTCCATCCCTGGATGTGTGACTTTTGTGGGATTGATATCCTCATTCTTTCTGAAAGGTAGACTTACGAAAAAGTTAGCATTTTTCCATAAAGGATAGGGGCGAGAAAACTGTATATGTGATTTTGGACAGTAATTTAACAGTTTATCTTGCAGTGATGTATATGGTGTAAAAACTTGAGAAAGTTCAAACATATTTTTGACGTCAATGTAAGAACTGAAAAATGATCGATACCTGAGGCCTGTGAGTAGGATCTGTAAAGGTGAGGCTTTACTGTGTGTATCCATACCAATAAGAATATCTGGGTCAGGTAAATTGCTTTCGAATACTTTAGTCCAAACTCTACATTGTGGAAAGAATCATATCCCGATCTTTCCCTTTGTAATAAGCCCTATTTTGAATGAATTGTCATCTGCAGCTGTAAAATATTCATCATGTGAGGTCCATGCTTCAGACGGTAAAATATTAGGCTTCATGATCGTACGGTTGGATCCAGTATTCATAAACCCAATGGCTTTAATGGGTTTATTATATTTGTCGTGTCTAAAGAGTTGGATTTAAACATATAGTCGTTGAACTGGAGTGCGATCTAACTTCATGCAGGTCTGTTGTAGCATGTATAGTGAATCATCCTCTAGAGAAGCAGAGGAGTTAGAGGATTCTTCATCTTCAGAGGTCAGAACAGAAACAGCAAACTTTGTGTCCTCATCTTTATTAGATTGTTCTTCAATCAGATCTTTAAAGTTATTGGAAGAATGAATAGGTAAGATTGATTGCATTTGCTTCAATAACTTGACATACTTTTTAGTCTTGTGAGGACAAGTACATGCAACGTGCCCTGGTTGTCCACAGAGAAAACAACGATTAGCTTTCTTATAATGTGAGGATTTCTTAAGGAACCGAACAAATCTTTTCTTCTTTCCATCTTTTCTCACATATGTTTTTCTAAAGGGTTTATAACCTTCAATTTGTCTGCGGAACTTCCTTCTATAAGAGACTTGTCGAAGATGAGCTCTCTGCTTGTTGTGACATGCACAAGTCTTTTGTTCTTTGCACTTGATTTGAAGACAAGGCTTCTTACAAGCATGTTTGAGAAGTGGACCACCCTTAACGATGTTCTTGAATAAGGCATGTTGATCATACAATTTATCAAGAGAAGCTAAAGCAAGCTGGTAAGTTTCTCCAAGAGATATATTAGCCATATCTCTTTGTAAAGAAACAATGGTATGTTGTAACTCTGGTTGTAGTTGATCTGGAAGTGATGAGATAAAAGTATATCGAAGATTAACATCATTCCATCCATTCAATAGATAGTACCTTTCCGTCATACGTTGATAATGCTTCTGTAAATCACGCTTGTCAAGCAAACAACATTTCATTACAAAATATTCCTGACGGATCTATTTATCAATAAGTTGAAAGTCACCAATGAATTCTGCATGAATTATTCCAAGAAGAGCTCCGACTGTAGTGACTTGGATATACTGAAGTCTTCGATAATCGTCAATACTTTGCCACCATTCTTGCAAAGTACCAGTGAAACGAGATGTAAATTCAGACAAAATATCTTGTAAAGGATTATTTGGTCGAGTCATTTGTAGATCTATCCAAGCACTAAATTTATGCAAGTGATCTCTTCATTTCTTTGGGGGAAGATCTCAAAGGTGAACCAAGGTCCTAAAGTAGGCTTGGTCTGAGCAGCTGGTTGAGCAAGTGCAGCTAGTGGTGCTGGTGCAGACCTGAAAGGTTCAGTACTTGTAGATTCTGCTTCACTTATTTCTGGTTCAACTTCAGTAGGTTCGAGCATAGTCATCAAAACTTGAGATAATTCTGACAGATCAGCTAGCTGTGTTGAGGAATCAGAAGATGGTTCAAAGATCTGTTCAGATGATGACTCAGAGATTGTTGTAGAGACTTCAAATGTTGGGACAGAGGCTTCAGAACAAGCTTCTGTATTATTTGATTGAGCAGAGGAATCTTCTGCTGTAAGTGTACGTGCAAGAATTGCTGTGAACTCTGTCTAAGGTGTTTTGTCCTTCCTAGTAGAGGTGAAAGGTTGAACCTTTGGTAGAGAAGTAGGAGGTTTATGGATCTGTAATGATTTACTCTACTGATTAAATGGTTTAGGGGTAGTGAACGAAGGTGATGGCTTAGGAACTGGCTTTGGCTTTGGCTTTGATTTCTTAGGCTTTACTGAAGTTGCCTGAGGATAAATATGTTGTCTGATCAAAGGATAGTTAAACTTAAGAACTTTTGAATATTCAGCTTCTTCTGTATACATCTGATATATAGGAGAAGTGTATATTGGTTGTATGTTTGGAAATACTGAAGAAGATGAGTCATATATAGTTTTAGACTGTGCAGATTGCATATTAGCTTCCATACGTTGCACAATTCCTTGTATCTTCCTAAGTTCTTTGATTTTGACGTCGAAGTCAGGTCCAAAATACTGTGTAGCAATGTAATATCGAAGATCAGCATCAAGTTGTTGAATCTGAGCTTTGTAAGACTTACACAATTGTTGGATCTGCTTAAAGACGGCATCGACTTTATGTTCTGTAGCATGAGTCTGTTGACTAATTCCATCTAGCTTAGAATCAATTCTTCGAAGAACTTTGTTTTGTGCTACTGCATTTGATGTTTGCCAGTTAAGTACTTCATTAGAAGGATTTGAGACAAGTGTTCCTCGTGAAGTGATTCCTATGGCTTGAATATAAGGGCTAGAGATAACCCTAGTTGTTTCATCAGTATTCCTGTGTAAAGAAGGAAAGTCTTCCTCATATGGCTTACCATCATGCAAGGTATAAGAGTAGGAATCGTAACAGGAACTGTTAGCTTAGATTGACAAGTAGAAGATTTCATCATCTCATGAAGAGATCTTTGTCTGAATCTTTCTATTTGTAGTCCAATAGATTTGCTGGAATCATCTGGATCTGGATTATCCTTATGTAGATAACACTGTTGAAGGCATATAACGAGGTTTAGGCTTTTTCTTCTTCTTCCTTCTCCTTCTGGCATACTGCTCATCATCATCATCACTGTCTGACTCAGGATTGAGACAAACTTCACAATCAGGTTCACACATAGATGGGTCGGCATCCCATAGAAAGTATTTACAATGATGACTTACATAGACTGGATCTCCATTAAATTTGAAATAATGAATAGGAGGGTCACATTTACCTTCCGTATGTGAAAATATGGGTTGGATCAGAAATATAGCACCGGATGTAGAAGGTCAAGATGGATCTTCGTTGGGCTTTGCATAGATGGATTTCACTATACTAAGGGATCTAAAAATACTGTTTATTCATTCATAATATATTATCAAGCATCTTTTTTCATTCCTTAATCATTCCTTCTTCTCGTACAACTAACCACGCAGAATTTAAATTTCTCTTATAAAACATCCATAGTATGGTATAGTGGTAGAACCATCTCTTCTGTACCATCTTCTAGTGATCACTTCTTATTACATATCACCTATTTTGGTTTTAAATTTTGTCATCTGAAGGTACAAGACAACTATAAACTTGCAATATTAGCTTTTTTGATCATAAACCCTTCCAGTGGAAGGAGATAGGGAATGAAAAATTGTATAGAATATGCAACAAAAGTTTTTACTTTGAGGCCCTTGTAGCTAAGCAGTTGCTTGTGTCTTCCAAATCCTTACCCTTATCCATCTTCAGTTGATGAATTTTTCTTGGCAGAAGCATTGCCTTTTTTCCTTTTCTTTTCTTAGTTAAGCTAGATATGCTATTCATGTTTTGAAACCTGTTTTCCTGTTTACTGATATGATGGTAACCCTTATACAAGGGGCATGATAATTTAACAATTGGCATTTTTATCGTATTGATGAAATAATCACTTTTACGTCTGTTGTTTTTATTTCTTGCACTCAATACGATTGAGCTGATAGATATTCCTAACAGAGAATTTACTGTTGTAAAAAGCATTGTGAATGAAATCACTTATAGCTTAGTTGATAGCATTTGGCAAATACTCCCTGCTTAGTCCTTCTGAGTCTAGGTTCAAGACAGTAACAGTCGCTTAAAGCAAGTGATAGTGGGGATATGAGGTTTGGTTTTTGGTTGTGAGAGGAAGTATTGTAGAGTTTGCGATTTGCTAAGTCTGATGGAGATTGTTCTAAAACATAGATGTACTATAACACAATAAGGAATTAAAATTTGAAAGGGAAAAACCAATATAAATGAAAAACAACTTCTGGTAAGCATATAAGGTTCAATTCTCATTGTTGAGCTGTCTTTCTATAGTTAAATTGTCATTGAGGAAGCTTGAACTTGTATTTAGTTTTGGTTTCCTTTGTGTTAATGCTGCCTTCTCGGATAAGTATTAGAATCAGATTATTGACCGGCATGACTCGAGTTATCTGCTTTTACAGGTATCTGACTCTTCTTGCGGAACATCCCGTGTTGACAAAAGCTGTCACATCAGCAGTTTTGACGTTGCTTGGAGACTTGATATGCCAGGTATATTTTTTTTTCCGGGTGCTGTTTTCAGTGACGTCAAAATTTGTATCTCCAACCCTATGATAATTTCTCAAGCTTTTCATTCAGGATAATATGTATGCATGTTCTGTCAATGTATTCATGTTTATTCATGTTCTTATTTATTTCTGATGCGATGGAAAGATTCCTTTGTTTACTGAACATGTTTCTTGCTAATCATGTCTGCCCAATTTTACTGTATAGATGATTAGAATCGTGAACTATTTGAGATTCACCTGTCATACCATTTTGAAATTCAGAGTCTCAGAAACTCATTTTCTGACCTCAGGATAAGCGGGAAACCGTCAAAACATAGACAAGCTGTTCTTAGAACTTAGATTCGTATGTATCATGTCTTCAGGTTTTGTCCGTGTTATTCTGTTTATCACTAAGAGTTTCTTACGTTTTAGTGCATATTGTAAGAGGTGATTTTGAAAAGAAACTAACTCGTTGTTACCTTACTCGCCTCAGCTTGTCATCGAGCAAGTTGCCTCACCAGATTTTAAAAGGACATTCGTCAGTCCCACCCTACATTTCTGGTAATGCTTGGATTTTCCCTGTTTCTTACTGAATGACTTGATGGTCATTAGGATGTCATAGTTGGGACGGGATCCTCTGTTCATTTTATCCTGTCTCATGAATTTCAGCTATTCATTTATGCAGGATCTATTTAAGGTCCGCATAAATGAATGGCTGAGATTTATGGGACAGGATAAAGACAGGATAAAATGGACAGAAGAACCTGGCTCGTCGTAGTTATTGAAAAATTCACGGTTATCATAGGTATTTGTATTTGAGTAAACTGATGGCAAAGCCCGGAGCAACGGGGGCTTTATCAAGGCTGCTACTTGATCTGGTGAGGCAAATTTTGTTAGTTTGTTCTCTATAGCACATGATAGACTATCCAAGATTATCGTACTAAACTTACCAGTACTGAATGTGGTCGCATTCGATTGCAGTTCCTCTTTTCTCCCACATTTATTGGAGTTTTCTTATCCACTCTTGTGACACTACGGGGAAAGCCATCGCAAGTTGGACCCAAACTTCAACAGGTTGTCGGCTTCCTTCGACATTGTACATTCAATACGGTAATTTTTAAAAGATCAATTGGATTATCATTATCATCTGCTGATTTTTCAGTTTAGTTTTCATTTTCCTAGGAGTGGTTTTCTGCTGTTCTTGCAAATTGGCAACTGTGGATACCGTTCCAATTTCTCAACTTCCGGTTTGTTCCGCAACAGTTTCAGGTATAAAGAGAATAATATATGCATGCAGGGTTATATAGCTATGAATACCGAATCAATCCTCAATCTTGCACTGAAATTTTCATACGTTACTACTAATCACATTCCCAGGTTCTTGATGCTAACGTCATTGCCTTAGCTTGGAATGTGATTCTCTCATTCAAAGCTCATAAAAAGGTTCTCTCAAAATAGGTTAGTTTTTTTGCATTTCAACTAAAAAGCTTGAAGCCACTCACCATCAACAAGCATTTCAAGAAACTCTTCTTTCCTGTGAAACGGTCTGCTTTTTCATTTCTCCAGGATGATCAGAGAGACAAGACTTGAAGGCAGAAACCTTTTGATTTTTACCCGACTCATCGGATTTAACACTCAAAATCTTCAAGCAAAGCAACCACATATCTTTCATTGTCTTGTGTCTTGAGTTTTGGATGGAATAAGGAAAAGTAGGTCATGATATTTGGATTTTCACTAGTAAAAAACAATATCAACAACGTCCAATGCGAGTTTCGTTGAAATAAGGAGTCTGGAGAAGTCCAATAATATCCAACTTTACTTCTACGTAATAGAGAAGTTGTTTCCAAGAGTTTTACTAATGATTGTCTAAAAATGGATGGATTTTTCAGTGCTTGAACTGTCTCAAGATTAGGTGCTGTACAAGGGGACACTGAACCCATTTTGGCTTTACTATTCATTGATTCAGTCATTCCCAACTCCATTGACTTTGCTTCCTTTTTGTTAACTTGAGGCCTCCCATTGTATAATGCTTAACCAATGTATGTAACAACCAATAATGAGTAGGCTTGGCAATAGGATGGGTAGTCTAAAGTCAGGTCAAGTTTGATTAGATATTTTTATTTTTAAAAATTAAAATTTACTATTTTACTCAAAATAACATCATTTTATATGGTTCGACCGTTTCGGACAATTCAAGTCTAAATTTGACTTAAAATTTAAAATTAAATAAAATTCAAGCTCGACTGAAAACTTGATTCAAGTTATATCTATTAATTTTGGGTTAGGCCAAGTTTGGTCGGACAAGTTTTGCTAAACTTAATACTAATGTATTTCGATTAAGTCACTTAACAATAATTTCAAAAAATTAAATAACAAACAATTTAGAAAAATTAAATAGTGAATTTGAGTCGACGGTATTAATAGATTTAAGTTGTTATTTTTCAATTAATTGTTTTTTAATAGTATTTTAAGTGAGTGTGCAAAATCGCAACCCACTAAAGGTGGCATTGGGAGCTTCTCATAACTTGTTAGGCGTAAAATTAGAAATGGTTGGTCGTATTTTGAGTTAAGATCAGGTTAATTCTTTAAAATAATGACGTTGTTTTGAAAAAATATATAAAATAATGTCATTTTAAGTAATTCGAGTGAGCTTGGATCATGCTCTCAACGAATAGGATAAGATTCGAGTTTAGCTCAATCAAATCTTGTTACTATTCCTATTTATTGGTCTATCTTCCAAAGTATCATTTTCATGCTTTGAACTATTGGCGTAGATGTCTAATTATTGTTTGATTATCATTTTCTTACCAAATCTAAACAATATTTGTTTGATCATATTTTTAGGCACGTAATTGGGTTTATTAATTATGAAGTGACATCCTGATTAGGACAATATAAATGGTAATAGTCTTAATAAAAGTTAGATTAATGATAAATTGAAATTAATGAAAGTCGAACAGTAAGTGGTGTTTTCAGTGACGAACGAGTGAGTAATGCGTAAAAACCTACCCTTGGAAAGAAAACAACAGCTGAAAATGACTGGTAATAACCCGTAGGTTGAGGAGCAAAAGGAGGAATCCGCTCGAAGAGGGGCTCGCGTTTGATTATCTAGAAAGGAAAAAGAATTTCACGTTTTTCCTTTTAGGAAGGGAGGGTTAGGAAAATCCTATTGATTGCAGCTTTCTCCAAACCTTCAGAAAGATTATGGACCTTTTTGTATTTGATTATTTTTTAATGATTTGATCAATTCATATTCGGTCCTTTCTCCAACTTGGAATCGATTTCAAACAATTATTTTTATTTTATTTCTTTTTTCATATAAATATCTTGATTCAACACACTTCTACTATACTGTCCGAGTAGATATTGTTAGTTAATGATAAATAGAAACTAAAATGAAATGTATCAACATTGACTCTTAGCTTGATTTGTGATTATTTGTATTAATTAAAGAAAGAAAATAAAATTAGGTAAAATTATCTCAATTTCAATTTTATTTTCCCTCTTCTTTTTAAAGGGATATAGTTAATGAATTGTCATCACAACACACCATAAATTGATAATACTCAACTAGTTATGTAATATTTGGAATAACCCATCATCTCCAAATTTCTTTATAATAATATTTGAAAAATATTTAATAAAAAATTAAAATAAAACTAATGTTTTAAAAACAAAATCAAAAGTTAAACTGATTAGATAAAATGTTTAAAATTTCAATCAGTATTAAACCGTCATAAAATTAATATATAATAAAGATTAAAAATAAAATTTAAAATAGGATTAAAGAAAGAAAGCATCATTACATATTGAAAAAGTTGAAATTTAATTTAAAAAAAACTGTTAAATGAAATAAAATAATTATTCTATATTTTATTATGAAAACCCATTAATTTATAAAAAACTAAACGATTTTTAATAACAAGGAAGTTAATAAAATAAATTAAATCAAAAAATTGACCGGTTTAAAATTTTTATAATTGAGCTAGTCTAATTTTAAAAAAAAAAACTAAATGATGTAATGCTAACGTAAGCATGACCTCACTTACAAGACCAACCAGCTATTAATATTAAATTAAAATTATTAAGGTAATAATACAATACATCAAATATGAAAAAGAAATGCATTAAATAGTCTTAAAGGAGAGTAAGAACAGATATGCATAATCTGATGAAAGAGACATACAAAAGTCAACATTTAGATTCCATTCTTATTAAATACCTTTCAATTAATTGAAATAGGTACTAAATGGTCCAGGCTACCACCGGATGGCTATCTGCGAACTGTGCAGCTCATTCTCTTGCGTGAAATGCTAATTCTATATCAGATCTTGTTTATTGAGATTTATATTCCCTGTTTATATTTCTTCAGCCTTAGCTGCTGACAATGGTTATTAATACAGTTTCTTTCTTTTGTTTTCAAAAAAAAAAAAAAAAGGTCCAGGCTTCCTTTCCTCCCTTACTTTCCTATGCATCTCTTTAATTAGGGTTTTTAAATCAATCCTAATCTATTTGAATTGACCAAATTTCAAACGATATAAAATGATCTTAATTAGTGCGGTTCATATATCAAAACAACAACAACAACAATAGAAAAACTTAGTAAAAAATCTCACTGATATACAAAGTTTAGAGAGATCAAGTAATATACAACCTTACTCCTAATTAGTAGAAAGACTTCTTTTCTAAATGATTAATATATCAAAATGACAATTAAATGATGTTATTTTAAATTAAAATCTTATTAAATAAAAAATTACTCAAATCATTTTAATTATATAACAAAAAAGAATATTGACGTTATTTTAATTTAAACTCTGATTAGATTGAAATAAAATAAAAATTTGGTCAACTAACTTTAGTAATATGATAAAATAAAAAGATTAATATATGAACTATGTTTTATTCAATTTGGTCTAATGCAAAATAAATTAAAATATTGAAATGCATACTGTGGAATATGAGAGTTGTGGAGCATCCACAAGTATTAGAAAAATAAATAGCTTAACCAAATTCAAGAAAACCTACAAAATAACTTAATTAAATTCAAAGAAAACCTAAATGATGCTAATTTTGGTTAAAAAAAGAATAATAATTTAAAAATCACTAATTGGAAATAATTAATTACCTACACTTAAAAAATAAATAATATATAAGCAATATTAACTCACATGACCATTTTTTAAGCATTATCTTCATGACATGTTATTTCTAAATTTATCAAAAACAACCTCTTTGTTAAATAAAGATAAAACTGCTTATAATCGGATCTCACCAAATTTGAGCATGACTTTATTTGAAGTCGACGAGGATGATAGTTATTTTTTGAGCAGCCTCGTCAGCTTGAAACTGAGAGTAATATATGGGTGGGTGAGGAATAGGAGGCAGAGGCCAAGTCACAGTCAGTTAATAGAGCTTTGTCTCCATTCTTGACTTTCTCCACCCCTAATTTGATTTACTTTTTTAAAAAAATTAATTTGATTTACTTTTATTCTATAAATTATTGCAAGTCCATGAAAAATATTTGACGGAGAATCAAATGGCAGGGATGGCATTTTAGCCTTAATCTTTTCCGGATCTAATTTAAAGTCAACATACTTGATTCAAGTCGACTGATATTTGAGCTTGGTTTTTTAAAAAAAATTTAAGTTTTGAATTGAATTTAAACTTTAACACTTTAAATAAAAAAAATTTTGTTTTCATGTTTTTAAACTAAACGAAAAATAATAATGTAACTCTGAATTGGGTTTTATGGCTCGAGTCGGACCTATTCTAACACTAATACAGAGAGTACTTGTTAGTTAGAATTTTGTAATATTAGATATCAAATTGGTATTAATTATTAATGACCAATTTGTTCTTCCTGTCAATTCATTAGGTACACAAGTGAAAATACAAATGCATGCTTGCATCTATCAATTAGTTTCATTTTCTGTTCTCAAAATTGACTATAAAACTATTCCCATAACTTACATGATAACAAAAATTAGGGAAATTAAATTTATAATTTATTTTAGTTTCAATTTTTTGTTTTGAAATTCATTATTTACTCACTAATATGTATTTAACTATTTCATATCTTTATGTTATAAATCATTTTTTTAATCTTTAAAATGAGAAAATTGAAGAATTTTGATGTTATATGGCTTAAGTGAAAAATAAAAATTCCAAAGAATATAATAAAAAATAATAAGGGTAAACGACTACATAAATTAGGGTGGTAATAGGTCAGACTAATTTGGGGTCATCCAAAATTTTGTAGCCCAGTTTGAAACTTTTAGCCTGAACTCAATCGGGTTTGAGCAACTCGAAACGTTATTAATTTTAGATCAAACTTAATTAAAAAATTTTATTTTAAAAAATAAAAATGATATTTTTATTAAAATATCCAAATTTTAAATTAAATTGAATAATTTAAACTCTAACTTAACTAAAAATTCAAAATTTTCTTAAAATAAAAATCGATCTCAACTTGAAATTCAATCAACTCAAGCTGAGACATAGCGGCCAAGCCTTGCCATTGAAAAATAATTCTCAAAATGCTTTTAAGTTATGGATTAGGTCATGCTTGTCCTAAAAGATTCTTTTCTTGTAAACAAAATAGTTGAGCTTGTTTCATCTTTTGGAGGGTATCTTAATCATTAGAATAAAAGATTATTCCAACTCGTACTTTTAAATAAAATTTAAGGAACTAGTTAATCTCTTCTTCTTTTTTTCCCATTGTCTAGATGGAGTCTTGTAGAAGAGAAAATTGAAAAAGCTTTAAAGGGGAAACTTATCTACACAACATTCTTACAAAAGAAGACTACATGATTGAAGACTAGTGATGTGACTTTTCCTTGATCAAGTTCTTAGATCTAAGTGCTTCCCAAAAGAAGAACAACCATGTGAGAAAATGACTAGTTTGTTCTATATAATAAAGTTGAAAATATATCCTAACAATAAGGAAATTTTGGTTAGATTCATCCAAAAAATTAAAGGGTTTGTTGGTTCTTTTTTTGTTTTTTTTTAACGGAGGAACTTGTAGTCGTTATTTTTTGGATGTGCACTGAGTAAACCTCTAAATTGCCGCAATAGCTTGCAAATTTCATCAACCAGATACTTTGTACCAAATAAGCCCTGTATGACAGGTTTAATTGAGAAAGCGTAGATAGAAGAAATTGAACACAGGACCTTGTGGCTATATGTCCCTTCACTTCACCAACTCGACCACTCCCTAAGAGGCGATTTGTTAGTTCTATTTGATCGATTTAAACAAATTAATATTATTTGATAATAAATAAATAAATAAAACATTGTTTTAATTTTCAACTTAAAATTGACCTAATTTTAAATTCGATTCAAATCATTTCATCATCATTGAATTAGGAGTACCAAACAATAAAATGTTATATATGTAAAGAAAAATTCAAATTCGTTGGACTTCTTATTATTTGATATATTAAAGGATGCATTTTTATTATTATAGTGAGTGTGACACCGCCAAATTAACACCACTTATCTCGCAGTACTACGTGGGTAGGACCAAATTAATTAAGCTCAGCATTTTAGAATAGTATTGATGGAGACTTGAGATAATAATAAAATGAAGAAGTCACGAGTCCATGTAAGCGTTTGGATGCTTAGTACCTAACACCGTTACGACCATTTATTTGGAGTAAGCTTTTTGACTTGAGTAAGCATTTGCATTTAAACAACTCTTTTTTTAATTGTCAAGTGAATCAAATAACAAACTTCAAATTATCAAATAATTTATTCAAATGGGGTACTTATAATTATTATATATATAAGAATTTAGTTAATGTGGAATTAAAATATAATAATTGCATGATTATTGAAAGAAGGACACAAAATCAAATTTAGTTTTCTTGCTAATGGACAATACTAATAATGTCAAGGTGTAATAAGCTATACTAGAAACGCCCAGCAAAAACTTCGCTAATGTGCGAAATCTAGGAAAATTTAGTATTATACAATCTTACCTTTAACTAATAAAGAGACTGTTTTGAAATAATTCTCGTAAACAAACAAGTGTTTTAATTCATCTAATGGGATGCTTGGAATGACAGCATTGAATTCAATTCAAGTGTTTGGAAACAGAAAAAATGGATAATCCTTTATAAATTGAATTCACCTGAAAAAGCATCGGAATTGAATTACGAACTGGGACTTCAATTATTCTTTTGAACGTTGAAAATATCCTTCCAATAATACCCATCTAATTCTACTATATATCTCTTCACCTCAAGGAGCCCCTCCAACCTCAGACAGCCCCTCCTATCAAGAAACGGAACAACAACATTTTCTCCACGAATCAGCACCTCCTACCATATCCAAGTTTTCCCTTTTCCTTGTTTATGGGTGTCTTTTCCTTTTTCGTTTTTTTTGTCTATGATCATCGTTTTTTTTAGATCCATCGTTCGATTTAGCTTCTCATTTTATTTTCCCATCCTGTCTACATTCTTTTGCATTTCTTGAATTTTTTGTATATACTTAGATTTTTTTGTTTGTTTGTTTTCGTCTACATTTATAACTTGCTCTATGTAAATGTGAATATTTATTATTTAATAAGATTTTTTTTAGTCAAGGGTAAAAATGTCATATAAAATAATTAAATTCATTTTGATTGTGTTCCAAACAGTGAAATTGAATTCAATTCTAATATTACTGGATTTGTTCCAAACAGTGTAAATTGAATTCAACTCGATCTCATTAATGTAATTAAATTCAATTCGTTAACGAATTCAATTCGAAGATTTCTAAATACCTGTAAAAGAAGCGAATATCAATCTTAACTATGAATGACTAAAAAGGGTAGATTTAGATATAGAATTTGGAGTTAATTTTAATATTTTTTTAAAATAAATTTAAATTTGAACTTAAAATTTAGTTTAATATAATTACAATTTAAATTTAAAATTAATCAGATTTTTATAAGATTTAAAATTTAAAATTAGGTTTTAAAAATATATAGTTATTTAAATTTAATATATATTTTAATTAATTTAATTTCAAGAAGTCCAAATAAATGTTTGTTCCAATAGCATAAATTTTAAAAAAGCCATGTATAAAATAGAATGACATTAAACAAGAAAAAACCACATTAGGCCTTATAAAAATATTAACATAAATTCTCCACTAAATAAGTTAATATGAAAATAGAGAACATATTTTATAATTAGCTAAGACAAATATTTTTAAAAGTTTGAGGAAATATCGAAATCTAAACCAGACCTAGATCCAGACCATGACCCACCAACATCAGCCACAACCGAACCGGACCCAACCACCGGTCCAATCCCTGAACCGGTTGCGGATCCCACATCCATCTGCTGCTGATGGTGATCCAGCAAAAACGCTGACGTATCTAGAGTAGGCAAGTACCCCATCGCCGCCGCACCGCCGCCGCACCCCTTCAACCGTTCACCGAGTCTTTGCGGTTCCGGCTTCAAAACCGGCACCATGTGCATCTGAGAATTCCCGAACCCAACTCCGGTCACCTGTTGCACCATCTGCCGGAAGTTCTCCGGATCCACCGGGATGAAAGTCGTCTGCGAACGTTTCAACGCGCGAGACTTCCGTTTCGAGATCCTCCCGGCTACCAAGGTCTGCTGCCTACTCGTTGCCTTATCTGGGTCGGAGCCAGAAACGGTGGACACATTCGGGTTCGTCGTGTTCTGCTGGACGGAAGCAGAAGAAGAGTAGACGTTTGTAGAATTGCCGCAAAGAGACATTTGAAGAGCTTTAGTAATAGTCTGGGCGTCGCGAACATAATTCTCTAACATCAACGAATCAGGGAAGGCGGGTCTAGAGCTCATCCAAGGCTCAACACTCGCCAAGTTCTCCGACGAAGTCATGTTCGTGAAAATGAAATGACAGAGCAGAAAGACAGCTTGTCAAGACGAAACGAGTTTGGTTTCAAGAAACTATCTACACATGAGTAGAACAGAAACAGAGTTGAGATTAAGAAACAGGAAAGCAAAGCAAGAAAAGGGGAAGTGAAAAGATCGGAACTTGGTGAAGAAATGACGTCTAACGAGTAAGGTCGGCTACTCAGCTATAGAGTCTGATCGTATCGGGAGAGCAAGGAAGGAAAAAGGAGTGGAGGAGAAGATAAATAGGTACGGTGAAGAGACGAAGAAACCGCGTCGTAAGAGACACGCGTCAACCACAATTTAAAACAAAGACAATACTGAACTAAGTTTGTTAGTTTGCTACTTCATGGCCCATATGGGACATGCTTTGAACTTAACTAACCATAGTTAGGTTTTGGTTATTATGATACTTTTGTCACAGCAATGCAAAGTCATGGAGTGACAGGGAAGGAAGATACATAAGGCTTCGAATTACTAGAATTCTCCAAATTCTGCATTCCAGAGAAATTATCACCGAATGTTGCCGTAGTTATTATCTTTCGAACGTAAAAGTGAAATGTTGAAGTTCATGTGGGGTACATTGGTACTTTGGTAGCATCTTACTATGATTCCTAAAGCTCAATTCTTGTTTTTAAGGTTGACAAATATGAGTCGTTAACTTTAAATTAAGTTAAATCGGTCAGTAAAATTTTGCTTAACATAAGTTTTACTTATTAACTTCGAGTTAAGTTGAATTAAGCTTACCTAAAGTTACTATCTTTGCTTATTTGTTCCTTAAAGAGTTTTTATTTAAAAATTAAAAGATTTGAGTAATTTACGATGATTAACCAGATATAATTATTATTTAACCTTAAATTATTAATTCGTTAAATTATATAATTCAAGTAACATATTGAATTATTTGATGCATATTGGAAGAAGTATTGAAGAACAATGATTGTAAGCTTTATTATTTATTATTAAGTACAAAATTTTACAAGTCCAGTTTGGCTTGATTTGACCTATTTAATTTATGAGAAACAATTTATACCTTATTTGAAAATCGTATGTAATTATTTAAAAAAAATTAAAATTAAATAATATTATATAAAGAATTTTTTTTAAATAATTCAAATTGATGTTTTAAATTTAAATTTAACCTAAACTTTGATTAATTTGAATTTAATTTGTTGATTCTAATTCGAATTGGGTCGAATTTGCTACCATTACTCGTATTA
Source organism: Erythroxylum roraimae (assembly GCA_027568915.1). Lineage (NCBI taxonomy): Eukaryota > Viridiplantae > Streptophyta > Magnoliopsida > Malpighiales > Erythroxylaceae > Erythroxylum > Erythroxylum roraimae. The sequence continues at coordinate 1,724,571 of JAOSBL010000210.1, forward strand.
TGATGTATAAAGATAAGAAATGTTCTAATTTAAACATATTTTGCATGTTATTATTATTTTCAAGTGAATGATCTTTAAAAAATGCAACTTACATTAAGGATGGCAATAGACAGACTCAGTCAATTTTTCTGAAATAATTTTTTAAAATTAAAAATGTAAAACGACGTCATTTTTTAATTGACTCGGGTCTGGACTGTCTAGTCTCACACTCAATTGAAAACACCAGAGTTTGAACTCAATTGTTACCCCTAATTTACATTGACAATGTTTTAGGTTAATTGATTTTTATTTTCATAAAATTTGTAGTCATTTATCTTTTAATTGTATGTTAAATAATTTGTTGAATTATGTTTGTTTTAGGTTAATTGATTTTTATTTTCATAAAATTTGTAGTCATTTATCTTTTAATTGTATGTTAAATAATTTGTT
>JAOSBL010000210.1:1772521-1792191 GCA_027568915.1 Erythroxylum roraimae
GCGAGGGATGTGGAAAAGACTGGTTTTTGATCCAACAAAGGTCTGTTAAAACCTATTTTCTGTTCATGAAATCCAAATATGAAAAGAAGAAAGCAAAGAAGAAGAAACAGAGAGCAAGAACTTAATCAGTAGAGGAAGAAAAATAGGAGAAAGCTACAAAACCAAGCAGAAGAAGAAATGGGCGTAACTGTTGAAGGATTTGAGCGGGAACGTCTGTAACATAGAAGAACACGAAGTCACTATACATAGCATGCAAAATTTGGGTTATTAGTTATATTTACCTTGAATAAAATTAAAAAATTTAAAATATAATTAAAAAATTTCTATAAATAAAAATTAATTATTTTATTTTAATTTAATTTATAAAAATTGATTAGCTTATAAAAACATATCGATTTATTAATAAATTGAGAACTTTTTAATCGTAAATATTATTAAAATAAATCAAACTTGAGAGTTAAAAATTAAACTGGCAAATTAATCGGTTCAAAGTTTTTACGGTTGAATTATTTTAATCATTATTATTAAATAAAAATAGAATTAATTGCATTACGAATTATTAAAACTTTGGTAAATAAAGAAAATTTTATTCATTTTTAAATAATTATTTATTAATTACAAAATATTAATTTATTTATATTTATATTGACAAATCTCAAGTCAACAATACTTTTTATTTGTATTGTTGACTTGAGATTTATTCAGATTTCTAATTTTATTATGCAATTAAAGTATATTAATGCACTCATCTCTTAGTTTTATTAAGTTTAATAGATATTTTGGTAATTTATTTGAAGCCATCTTATGTAGTGTTCATTATACCTTACAGTTTGTTATATTATGATTTCATATTTTATTTTGTTATATTAATAATCTTTTAAAGTGATTATGACTGAGCTTATTGATCTTTCCTCTTTTTTCTATTTTTATCATTCATCTTGTTATATATAATCTGAAATTGACGATACAAATTTGAATTAATCCGATTTTAAATAATGCTCAGATTTAAAAAGATTACCATAAATACAATAATAAAGTAGTTTTGATTTTGAAATTTTCAAAAGATTAAAGTAAATATTTATTTTAATCAATGTTTTAAAAATAAACTAGTTCGACCGGTTTAATAATGAAAACTTTGAATCGGTCCAATTTTTGATTCGGTTTTCAACTTTTTGATTCAATTCAGTTTAATAATTTTGATTGTTAAAAACTGATGAGTTTATTAATTAATCGACCAGTTTTTTTAAGCTAAGTTTATTTTTCGATCGATAAGGATAATCTTTTTCAATCATTTTCTAAATTTTTTAATTCTATTCAATCTTTAACCACTTTTAAAATGATTTAATACTGATTAGATATTTTAAACCTTAAACTTCTTGTATTGCAAACTAAATAATTAGCTCTAATGCTTAACTTTTTCAACTGTTTTTTTATTCCCACTAACTGCTTTATTTGAACAAGAGTATTTAAAAGTAAGCAAATAATTTGCATGAAAACTAGGAAGAACAATTTCTTGTCTTCTTGGTTGATCACTAAGAAAGCCAAAAAGCTCATAATCCTAGTTTCAGGGTCAGCGAGGGTCCTGCAAAATCCTGTTTCTGGTTTCCCGGAAAACTAGTTCCCGGAAGACCAGCATTGGCAAGAGTATTCAGATTATTGGCAGCAAAAGAACCTCCGATATCATCAATTCTTGGCCTAGCAACCCAAAAACTGTTGTTTAGTGTGGATGGGTACATAACAGTCGATCCGTACTTGGGTTCTGGAACAGAGAAACCCGAGTTATGTGCAGGTTTCTGGATCATAGAGTGCAAGTTAACACGTAGAGGTGATCTACAGGCAGGAACATGAACAGGAACAAAACCTGACGGGTGTCGGAATTGATACTGGGAACTAGTATTGTTCATGAGCCCAAACCAGGCTGATTCCAGTTCTTTCCCATGTTTCAGGAATGCTCTTTGGCGTTTGTGGGCATTTTGATGGCCTCCCAGTGCTTGTGAGCTGTTGAACTTCTTCTGACAGAATTTGCAAATGAAGGATCTGTTCTCTGCCTTCTTTTCACTGCCCTCACCTGGCAATTCCAAACTTTTTGGAACGTTTCTTCTCAGGAAATCCAACATTTCTCGTTCTTTTCTTGGATTCAGCATCAACTTCACTCTTCCCAGATAGCTTGAGATCAAGCCAGGAATCTTTTTCAGGATCAACCTGGAGTTGACCTTTTGTGTTGATGGTGTAAAACAGTAGTGTTGGATGTGGAAATGAATTGTAGGATAGGGCAATTTATAGATTTACAATTGAAGTTTTGCATCTTCTAGAGATAGAAGTTGCATCCTTGGAAGATGGAAAATTAATAAAGTAGGAAAACTTGATGAGTTCTTTAATCTCTAATATGCATCCAATTACAACTTTTTCCTAGTTAGGGTTGGCAAATTAAGCATGTTCTATATTCAATGAGTCATACTCGAATAGATCGAACTTTAAAACGAGTTCAAACTTGAAAATGTTCACCCAGTTCAGATAATTCAACAAAACAGTATTATTTTGGTGAATTACTAAAATGACATTATTTTAGTCTCGATCTTAATTTGACTAAGATCTATATTGAAAATAAGTCATTCATTTATAACTCAATTCACTCGAACTCATTATCTTTCATATTCTTAACTTATTTTAAAGTTTAGAAAACTATGTTACGTGTCAAATCAATTTCCAAATTATTGGTTATAATCAATTTTATAATTTCCAACCAATTACCAGCAAAATTGTCATAAATGACCAGGCAACTATAATAAAAATGTCTTTGCCATTTGTTTCTCTTCTAGATCTTCTCAAGTTTTCTTGCTTAGTGAAAAATTTTGGAATTGCTACTTACAAAAGAAAACTATATATAGGTGAATTAATCACAATATTAGGTATAAATTTAATAAATTTTTATATACCAAAATAAATCAATTAATTTTCATTTAACAATATCTTTTTTCATTTAAACTTCAAATTCTTCGATGAGTAAGGACAATCTTTATTAATCATAGTTCAAAAGGGACAATCTTTGTTAATTATAGTTCAAATTCTTTAATTTTATTTAATCTTTAGTCAGTTTTATGACAGTCTTGTTGAGATATGGAGCCTGATAAAATAATTTGGACTTTATACCAGGCCCACGATCACGGATTAGGTCTTTTGTATTCTCCTGGGCGTATAAATACGTTATATTTTCCTAGTGTACCGATATCGAAAATAATTCACAGCGAATAAAATCTCTAGCTGCCCATGGACGTAACCATATTTTGGTGAACCACGTAAATCTGTGTGTGTTTGCTATTTTCGCACTTATTTCTTTGGTTGTCTTGATTGATCGTTCTTAACAGGTCTAATATCGATTGAACATAACCTTAAACTTCTTCTCTTATTAGTTTAACTTCTAGTCCGTTTTTTAAAATATTGGTCTCTACGCAATATGGTCATAATTAATCAGAAAATAATATTGAAATTATTAATTAATTTATGAAAATTTGATATTTAATTAAATTTCTTAAGTAAATCAAAGTCTTCTATAAATATGGCTAAGTACTTAGAGTCCTAAATCATCCTTTCCCACTAGAATACATATCTTAGTGAAGTAAGTACAGATATGTAAAAATTTATGGTTGTAACAATCGATAAGAATGCACAAAGGATAAATCTAAACAAAGTTGGTAACAAACATTGAATTGGATCTAGTTTTAAGAAAAAGCGACAACATATCATTTAATATTTTAATTGATTTGATTTAAATTAATGCAATTTTTTGATTAATTTAAAATTTTATTTGTTAACTTAAATTGGATCGAATTTAAACTAATTTGTTAAGCCTTATTAAAGGACTAGTTGGGCAAAGTATAACAAGATAAAACAAAATTTATTAAAGAAAAAGCAACACATAATGAGAAAAGGTTAACTAATCAAAGCCTAAGTGACAAATCAAGTCCCAAGCTTCCACTTTGGTGACTCTGATTCTTCTTGGAAATCATGCTAGCTTCTTCTCGATACCCACTAATCTCCAGAGACTGCAACCCTCCATTTCGCAGTTGGTGTATTGCAGATTGCTGCTGCTCCACAATCGTTTGCTTTGACCAACCATTGTTGAGACCGTGACCAAAACCTCTGTGAAGATAATGGCTACTATAGGGTTTCTGAATCATGGACCGAAAGTTAAACCCTGAGCCTAAGTTTTTTGCAGGAGAAGAATGCAAATGAAACCTTGAGATCTCTGATGCATATGGATATAACATGTACTTGGCATGGTCATAGTTAGCCATAGCAACATCATTCATCAACTTTTCTCTCTTCTCTATTGCTCGCTCGCGTCTATGGGCGTTTTGATGACCACCTAAGGCCTGTGAGGTCGAGAACTTGTTCTTGCAGTACTTGCACTTGAATACCCTGTTCGAACTCTCTTTTGAAGAACACCCTTCGTAGAAATCCATCAAGTTCAGATCGAACTTTGGTCTCTTATTGGTGTCTCCATCACTGGGGCTTGGATCCAAGGACTGGGTTGATTCTGGTTCGCTGGTTTCTGGTGTGACTAATACGTTAGTGGACATATTTTTCAGGGAACCTTCAAGCCTTTCCTGCTCAAGAGAAGACATTGAAAGAAACAGATTAAAGAGATATGAGAGCTAAGTGGGGTTTAGGGTTTGAGACAAAAGAGTTATTTAGCTACTTGTATTTTATAGAGGAAGAAGGTAAATTCTGAATTTTCCATTTATGGAAGTAAATCTCTTCTTGCATGTAATGAAAAGACATTACAAGAAAAATAATTAAGAGACCTTAGTTTAAAATGCTTTTTAACTTTTGACAACTTGGTTAATCTTGATATGATTCACCTTAAATGGTGGGATCCTAATAAATGTTTAGTTCTAAAGTTTAATGAGTAATTAGCTTGATTAAGATAAGTTTTGTGATAATTTCAAGAGTAAAAGATGTAAACTTCACTTATAGTTTAAGAAAATTTCAAAAAAGTCTATAATTTTTAAAATTTTTGAAAAAAGTAACTCTAGTTTTTAAGTTTTTCATAGAAGTCCATTTCTTAGACTTTCAGTTAAAAAATAATGATAAAACACATATGATATGAACATGTGGACTAATCAAATGTTATTTTGACGACGATTAAACCAAATTCTTAAAATCGAACCCAACTAATTAAATCTAACTTAAGCCAAAAGTTTTATCATAATTATCTTAAATAATTAATTTAAGTCCAAATCTAATTTTTTTGGATCATGTTTAAAAGTTAAAGTCGAGTTATTATATTAGTGACATTTTATTAGTTTATGTATAATTTTCATACTATATGTGACTATACGAGAGGTCTACGTCTTTTACCTTAATTACAATTTCCCTTTTCATTATTTGGTGACTTAAGCACCGTGCATAATTATATTTCCAATTTCGTGTCTATCTTAATAATGATTCTAATCTCAAGCTTTGTTTTTATTAGAAGATTAAGATACACTGATAAGGCATATATTTCTTTTGACTTTGGACCAAAAAGGGCATTTTTTTTTGAAATTTGAACTTTTGGGATGGTTTTAATTAATGAGTTAAATTAGCTTCCATATTTGGAACTAAACTAGTTAATTATTTAGTCCCAAGCTTGAATTGATGTTTTTCTTGTTTTCTAAAATCATTTTTAAGTTCAAAGTGTCCTTATTATTTTTTTATATGAAACATTTTACAAGTGATCATTTTCATTTTATTTGTTTTTAAGGTCCAAAATTATGAAAATTAATTTTAGGGTTAATTACATAAAAAATCAAACTTTTGTCAAATTTTTAATTATAATGCAAACTTCAAAAAATAGTAATAAAATGTCGAAACTTTCAAAATTTTTCAATTTTAGCGCGAACTTCAAAAAGTAGCAATAAAATACTCAAACGTTCAATTTTTTGCAATTATAACCCGACGTTAGTGTTTCTGTTAAGTTCAAAAATGATCTGAATCAAATTATGTAGCTTCGACGACCTTATTAATGCAGAACGTTGTAATGTGAGAATAGTTTGGGGCATCAGAAAAAAAAAACATAAAATAAATGGTTGAGGGCATCGGAAGAATAACAGATAACGTTGGGCTAAAATTAAAGAAAATTAAAAATTTGAACATTTTATTTTCACTTTTTGAAGTTTGGGCTAGAATTAAAAAAAAATAAAAATTTGAATATTTTATTACTACTTTTTAAAGTTCGGGCTATAATTAAAAATTTAACGAAAGTTTGAACTTTTTTGACAATTAACTCTTAATTTTATAAGAACTGGCTTATTTGGCAAATAACTAAATTTATTTGATTATGATGCGTGAACGAAATTAGCAACTCTATGTAACCACCAAAACTTCAATGAAAATTTTACTCTTAGAAATCCACTTTCTTTCTAAAATTGGTGTGAATAATTAAAAAATGATTTAAAAAAGGATAGAATCAATAAAAATATAAGAAGAATAAAATATGATATTCAAATTTTTAGTTTCATTGATACGTTCTGACTAATAATATGCTTAGGTACCTTAAAATGATTCCACCATGAAAAAAAAATCTGAAAATAATTTCCAAAATTCATGCCTTCTCAAAAGGAATCTCAAGATCATGTCTTGTGATACCAATCCATTATTTATGGATGGAAGTTTTATGAGGCACAATCAAAGTCATTGTCTAATATTAATGTTTAATTAATTAGAAGGATCATTACATTTTTGGAAATCAATTACAAATTGAATGGAATATAAGTTGAATTTGAATATCCATGTCATTAAATAAGTTCTTCTTTAAGGAGAGGTAGCTTTATAGTAAAACTATTTTTAATAGTAATTATAGGAGCTTATAAGTTCACTTAAACTTTTATTTTAATTTCTTTTGATAACATTTATTTGGAATTGCACATTTTGAAAATTCCAATATTTTAAAAACTGAACTAGTTCGACCGGTGCAACAGTGAAAACCTAAAATTAGTTAACTTTTCAGTTTAATAATCTTTGTTGTTAAAACTGATCAGTTTATTAATTAATCAATTTTCATAAAGTAATCTTTAACCAATCTTATGACGGTTTAATATCAGTTAAACCTTTTAAACCTTAAATCTCTTGTCTTACAAGCTGAATTCTAGTCTGGTTTAGAAAACATTGGAAAATTCCCACACATACAAATGTAAATATATCTTCTTCAAATCGTATATTTCATGATATATGGGGCTATAATAAATAGGGACAATTAAGAATCAAAATAGTATGAAAATTATAAATAACAATTTAGTGTATTAATTGTTTAATTTCATATTAATTCTTATGTTAAGACATTTAAAATAATTATTTGATGTATTATCTGTTGATATTAATTCGTCGCATAAGATTATCTAACAAATTAAATTATGGTACTTATAAATGTTATTGTCCAAAATAATGCATAAATATATATAGTATATGAAATAAGTTCATAGAAACACAAAAAGAGTAACGCATTTATTAACCTCTCTATTATAGAAAAGAACAATGATTTGTTGAATTACATAAAAACAATGACAATTCTTGTTTGTGAATTGGTATAAACATGCCTTGAATATAAAATGTTAAATCACATGGCATTTATGATTTTTTATAAGAATAAAGTAAATATAAAAAATTTAATATAATTATATCTTATTATTATAAATACACATTTTGATTTTGTCTTCTCAAAATTTAATTCAGCCATAACCTAAAATGCATTTATACCGCCAGTAACACTAAAGAGGGTAACAAAAGATTTGCATCGAAGATGGATAAGCCAGCAGATCAACAAGAAGTCTGATGTATTCAGCTGATAAAATCTAATCTCACAGAAGGCCTCCTGCTACTCAATGCTTCAAAAAGAGCACCTACCATCTTATTTCACTCCTTTCTCAAAGTAAAAAGGGTAAACATAATTTGACCAAACACAACAATTGCAATGTAAATTACACGTGCTTCAACAATTCTTCATCATTTGTAGAATTCAAAGTCGGTGTCAGGCTTCTTCACATTGGCTCTGTAACCTTTCTCAAAGTCCTTTGGAAGTATAACGTACCTGTTCTTCCGTACTGCATGCATTCCAGCTTCTTGACAGATAGCTGCTATCTGTAAGCAGATATCCAGTTATGATGAGGACAAGATTCTATTCAATATAAGATATTATGGTGGATATATCGAGCACTGGGGGTTAAAATTGAATTCCGAGAATCATAATAGAAATATTTGACAAGATAAATATAAGAGGTGCATGCCTCACTTTGTTCAGGCTGCACGCTTCTTGCAAGCTAATATATTAGTATCAAAAACTAAAGAAAATGCTGTAGCATTTCTCACACAGTTCACATTCAGTAACAGAAAGATTGATAACCACATACAATAATCACAAAATAACTACACAATATGAAGAGAAACCCAACTAACCTCAGCAGCACTAATTTTATCAGGCCGAGAAACATAGTCTTCCAAGTCCATCTCATCACTTAGATTCATTTTAGAAGTGCAAACCTGTACAAAGAAAATTAATAATTTCATTTAACTGTCAATTTATCTATAGAAAGGAATCTTGCATGATAATGAGACAAAAGATTTTCTTCTTCCAAGAAGATAAATTCACAGGCCGTGTAAAAGAAAGTTTACCTGGAAAACAAGCCTTTTCTGCCTTCTATCAGGCAAAGGAAATTCAATTTTCCTATCCAGCCTTCCGGGACGTAGAAGTGCAGGGTCCAAGGTGTCTGCTCTATTGGTTGCCATTATGACCTTAACATTAACAGTTTGGTCGAAACCATCCATCTAAAGTACATTTCAACAAGGAAAGCAGAAGTTGACTGCATCAGCAAAATGACTAAACAGACTTAAGACTTAACAAACTTCATATTCAGTCATTTTCAGACAACTTAGTTCAACAAACTTATATTACCTTAGTTTAATTTGGGTGTAAACCATCTTTAGACAATATATACATTTCCACAAGACTAATTACAAGATCTCCAATAAAAAACCTGATTGAGGAGTTCCATCAAAATACGCTGAACTTCTCTGTCAGCACCGGTTTGAGCATCAAACCTTGCAGTAGCAATGGCATCAACCTCATCAATGAAAATAATTGCAGGAGCATTCTCTTTTGCTAGTCGGAAAACATCACGAACCATGCGAGGACCCTTAAAGTGGAAAAATGATTGCATTTAAAAGGTAGAACTTACTACAAGTACTTAAATGTCAGTAAAAATGTCTAACTCTCAATATGAACTAGAATCACCTGAATTACATGTTTTCATAGCATGATTTCAATACTCGAGACATAAATCGTTAAAAATGAATGCTCAAACAATTGGTAAAAGCACTGGCCTATGTACACATACATAAATATAGTGAATATAGCCTGTCGGTGTATGCACATACATACCTCACCCAAGTATTTCTGGACAAACTCAGAGCCAACAACTCTAATAAAGGCTGCAGTTGTATGATTAGCAACAGCCTTGGCCAGCATAGTTTTCCCAGTACCAGGAGGACCATAAAGCAATACACCACGAGGTGGGTCTATACCAATTTGCTTGTAAAGTTCATGGTGAGTAAGTGGCAACTCAACTGCCTCACGGATTTCCTGTTTCTGAATGTCACATCCTCCAATATCCTAAAACAACCATAGGAAAACTGAATCAAACTAAGTTTCCAAATCAATAAGTCCTTGTAGTACTCGCTCAAAACATGAATTTGAAAACAAGAGCAAGAAACAGGTAAAATATCCAGCTTGAATTTTTACTCGAATTTAGGCGTAAATTATCCTATAGTTTCTCTGCCAGGACTTTTTTTTTTCCTAGCACAAATCTTGAACCACAATTCAATTTCCCTATTCCGATTCAACCTAAATTAAATCCCTAATTCGACAATTAGAGAACCCTAAGAAATGAAATTCAGCTTCACTTGCTAATTTATCCTTCAAGCTTGCATTTTTCACCTAGTTCTAATTTCTAACCACAATTTAATTTTCCAAACCCTACCCATTTCAATCTATGCCCTAATACATCCAATTAACCAAATAAAACCTAATTCAACAAATTCGACTTACATTATAAGTAACATCAGGCTTCTCCGACTGACTAAGGAGCGAAATACTCGAATCAGCCTCCGGGGGCAGAACATCGACAAGGGCATTAGAATGGCGGTGAAGCGCCACCGAGGCCGAGGGCTTCAACAACTCTCTATTAATCGTACTAAGAATCCGAACATAGTAGTTTGATCCCGTTGTAGAACCCACAATCCCGTTGTTTTGATCCACCATCTCCATGAACTGGCCGATGACGAGAGGCACCGATTGGATCCGCTTGACCTCTTCTTGGGCGCGAAGAAGTTCTCGCTTGAGATTCTTCTGTTCGTCTTTGATGTACTCTTCTTGGATGTCGATGAACTCGAGCTGCCGTTGGAGAGACTTGAGGCGGCTATAGAGGTCCTCCTCGTCGGTGGTGGACAAGTCGGAAAGGTCGGATTTTGTTGCCGAAATCGATGGTGGGAGTTCCTGTGAGGGTTTGGGATCGAGTACCATCGCCGACGATGACATGATTATGTTTGTTCTATTCCTTTCTCAGCGAGAGACAAAGAAGTGAAGTGAAGAAGAGTAAGATTTGGAACAATTTATACAAGCCTATACGACGTCGGTTTTATCCCGAGCTTGATTATGTTGAGATTGTCTTATTTTTCTCATAATATTGTTTGTGAAATTTATGATTTTTCAAACAATTAGGAAATTGTTTAAGTAACTTATCACTCCTCGTCACACCCATTCCGAAATTTCGTAATAAAGTGAGATTTGAGGAGATATAATAGTACGTAACCTTACTCCTATATAATAAAGAGGCTATTTTTGATAGACTCACATGCAGATGTGACAATAAAAAGTGATGCAAGTTAAAGAGTAAATAAGTAAAACTTACGGGCTAAATAATTATGTAAATAAAATTACAACAAATACATAAAAAAATAAAAAAATAAAATATAACAAGAAGATATACCTGATTGTGTCCAAATTTACTAGTACCTGATAAACTGTAAACGACTTAAATTAGAGAGTAATTATTCCAAGAGACCCGCAACTATATTTTACTTATAGCAAAATATAAGTAAAATTAATATATATATATATATATAAATAAATCAAATATTATTAATATAATGATCAATTAAATATTATTAATAAATTTAATTTTAATTTTAAATTAACTTAAATTATAAGCTAAATAATCACAATAATTTAAAAATATATTTAAAAATTAAGTTAAATTTAGTTTCGAATGACAATATTTAATTGATTTTATATAAATATCACTTTTTTTAATTGTTATTATTTTATCAATAATCATTGTATTAAAATAAGATTAAACTCGCCATTTCTTAACGACAAAGTTACGTCAAAGCACATGATACAAAAACAGAGGAAGAGTAAGAAATAGATACGAATCTCATACGTGCTAAAGACCCAAATCGAAGGAGATGAAGAGGTTGTCTGCAACAATCTTGGTTGTATTGCTTTTTCTTTTTGGGTATTCTGAATTGGGTCTCTGCAAAGAAGATTCTCTCATAAGGATGAAGCCTGGTGGGGTTCGCGATTGCCACGGTTCTCAAAACAGCGCTGAGATTGAAAGCCTCGCTCGTTTCGCTGTCCAAGAGCACAACAAAGAACAGGTCTTTCACATCTCGTTGTTTTGGTTCATTTTACTGATCTGTAGTCTTAGTACTTTTCTTTTTCATTCTTTAACCTGGAATTTTTCATGTTTTGATTCAAAGTTTTAACGTTCTGTAGTTTTGCTAATGTCTCTTGATTGATTCGCTTCAGACTCTTAATTACTCGTGAAGCTTTCTAATTTGGCACTAAAAGAGAAAGCTTTCAATTAGGAGCGTTTAAAGTAGAGTTGATCTCTTTAGAATCAGAGTTTGATTTCAAAATCATAATAAGTAGTTCATAGGGGAATAGTTCATAATTTGGAAATTCCAGCAGCCTATACATTCTACTTGGAGTGAAAGGGGCATAGAGGATTATAACTTGTTTGGTTATCAACAGCAGGATGAGTTAATCCAACTAATGTAGGACGAACAGTAGAGAATGTATATGCTGGAATTGTATAAAATGAAGTAAAACAAAGAAATCTGTCTAGGAATCGCTTCTTCTAGGGTTTGATTTCTATTAGAAGTAATCAAAGTAGACTTATAACTAGTTATATTGGAATGATTCTTTATTCGTAAATTCCAGCAACCTATCCATTCTACATGAAATGGAAGGGTGTCCAGAGGATTATTTACCTATAAACAGCAGGATGAGTTAATGAAACTGATGTAGGATGGTCAGAAGACAATTTATATGCTTATGGAATTTCAGAACAAGGGCTGGAATTTTATAAAAAAAAGCAATGTAAAGAGATAGGTCTAGGAATCAGTTCTAGGGTACGTCTTGCTCATTCTTTTAAGGATATTTTCGATAAGAGTGATTCATAGATTGGGAGTGATTCCTATAGCTATCACTTTGTTTTACTTTTCTTTTAAAATAAAAGTTTCAACCTTAAAAATTTCTCTTTTGTCTATTCTACATGTGTGGTTTGCGCATGTAAACGACTCTTGAAATTGGGCACTGATCATTAAACAGAAGTGTTTGTTTGCCTTTTCAGGGGTCCTTCTTAATAATGTCCAGTTATAGTTTGACTTTTTGGCTGTTGCAGTGGATTGAGAAATAAGGACATGAAATTGGCAACTTATTAGTTTTTCTCGAAATTTAATTATCTCAATGCTCCTTCTGGTTTATTATGTTTCTTCTTATTTATGCTCATCTTGGACTTTACACAGAATGCTCTTCTTGAGTTTGTGAGGGTGTTGAAGGCTCAAGAGCAGGTAGTTGCTGGTAAGCTATACCATCTTAATCTAGAAGCGGTTGATGCTGGTAAGAAGGTGGTATATGAAGCTAAAGTCTGGGTTAAGCCATGGATGAACTTCAAGCAGTTGCAAGAGTTTAAACATGCTAAAGGTGGCTCTGTGTTTTCTTCTTCAGGTCTTGGTAGCAAACCAGGTAATGAGCCAAGTCAATGCAGATCTAATTGACTTAGATGTTGATGTTGATTATGATTAGACATTTTCCGTGTAAATAACTGTCATCATGTTAACAGAAACTTCTCAAATGACAGCTGCTTAAAGGTTTTCATATTCGGAGAGTTATTTATCTTGATCTTTTGTGCTCCAATTACTTATGTTGAACGTTGGATGAGTGTTGATGATTACATGTCAAATATTTAAACATTGCTTCAAGGCTATTACTCAATTTTACTTTTTGCCAAATTTGCCATATGTGAACAGACTTTTCCTGGACTCCATCTGTTTTAATTTTGTGCTAAACAACTGAACATACTTCGCAAAAGAGCACTTTTGCCCCAACAGAAAAATGTTGCTGTTATTCCTGAACTCAAGTTTGAAATTACTTCTCAACCGTAGACATATTGATAAAATACTGCCAGAAGCTATAAAGCAGCTAGTGGTTTAGGCAAAAACAATAATAAAGGCCTATTCTGTAAATGAGATGGCCTTGGACCAGGATGGGTAGCAGTGTCAGGAACAATCCCAATGTTCAACAAATCTGCTATGCATTCTACTAAGTCTATCCAGCAATGGTTAAACTCATTGCCCCCATTTGAACTATTAGAGATCTTTATAGCTAAGGAAAAATGTTGGCATTTTTTTGGTGTCCCTACTTTCTTATCTTAAGGTCAATAGTTCAATTTCTTTTCTTGATACATTTTTCGTTATAAAACTTCATGAGATATTTCTAATGATTGCCCATTCCTGGATGTAGGTCACTGATAAATATGCCAAATTTGACCAGCTTCTGAAAACGAGGACAGAAGGGAAATTCAGGGCTAAAGTCACTAGTGTGAAAGGAAAAATCTACTAAAATTAGATGCTGTGATATGTCATAAAGAAATAAATGGCTGCTACTGTAAGGGCATAGGTCGAAACTAAAATGTTTCTGCTAGTATTAACGAAAAAGGTTTGGCCTTTATAGTATTCATATATGTAAATACTTGTGATCACCGGAACGCATACTTCCTGAATATCTTATGAAAGTGCCTGACTTCTTTCCATATTCATAGATATTGTATATCCCATTTTTTCAAATTGGACCGGCTTGGCTCTTATTGATCAAATTTCATTCATTCTCAATTTATTCAGCATACGAATATAACTTGTGTAAGCTAGGATATTGCATATGACCACACTGATTTTGGGGGAAATATCTTTGGTAATTGCAATCAATAGAGCTTTGAAATTGATGGATACACAACATACATATGGATTCTAATGAATCCATAACTACATCGAAGAAGTCATTCTCTTGATAAAGTGGTTGATCTCGTAGTTATAGCTTGTAGATTTCTCATGATTGATTGGATCTGAAAAAAATTGTCAATTTCGAGCTTAATCGAACTGAATACTTAAGCTCGAGTTTGGTGGGTCTAATCTGTTAACTTCGGTCTAGCATCGACATTTTATCGGAAACTCTCGAAAGCTTAATGAGGAAACTGGAAAAGCAGGGGAAAGTAGAACAGGAAAAGCATTACGACTCTCATACCAAGTAATTGTTGGTAAAAAACATACAAAGACTGTTCTTACATAGTGTTTTATTTGGCCATCCCTTTTGTCCAGCAAATCCCTTTGATTAGTATTTTAAGATCGACAAGCCAAAACCTATGAATATGTTCAAACAAGGTACCAAAAATTACATATCAGCAGCAATTCGTTTGTACAAGTCGGAAGGCAAGCGAGGAGTGGCAACTGCTTGTAATGAGGTCTTCATGTAAGTGACCAAGCCAGGACTTTCTGACATATCAATTTCCTCTGCCTTCACAACATCAGGAGGTGTCCAGCTGAAATGGTGTAGCAGGTGTCCTAACATGGATGTCACCAAGTTGATACCAAGTTGTGCACCAGGACACACCCTCCTCCCAGCACCAAATGGAAGCAGCCGGAAGTCATGGCCTTTCATGTCAACGTCCTCCTCAAGGAACCGCTCTGGACGGAACTCCAAAGGGTCCTTCCAGACAGCCGGATCACGAGCTACAGCCCAGACATTGACATGAATGTTCGATCCCTTAGGTATGTCATAGCCACCAACTTTAACATTCGCATTGGCTCTGTGAGGAAGCATAAGAGGGGTTGGAGGGTGCAGCCTCAGTGACTCTTTGGCTACACATTGGAGATAAGGGAGGGCTGAAAAGTCAGCCTCGGTCATGACTCGTTCGAAACCGATGACTTGGTCTAGCTCCTCTTGAGCCTTTTGTTGAACTCTTGGGTTCCTGATTAACTCAGCCATTGCCCATTCTGCAGAAATTGCTGTTGTGTCCATTCCTGCGGTGATCATATCCTGAACCAAAAACAACAAGCTCAACCCAAGAACAAGAAAAAGAAGATTCAGAAGATGAACAAACAAGTTGTTCATACATACCCAAAGGAGTCCAATGATTGTATCTTCACTAAGATCATACTTTTCCTGCAAAGTGAGGAGTGCGTCAACAAAATGTTGCTTGGCACCGCCACTCTCCTTACGAGCAAGTGTATGCTCTTCCATGATAGCTCTAGTTAGCTTGTCTCTACGAGCTCCGTGCTTGGCAAATGCCTCCTCCTCTAATGGGAACATCCAGCGAAGCCATGGAATGTGCTCCGCCATAGCCAATGATGCACCAAGCTTTAGTCCATTGGCTACAATTGCCTTGAATTCCTGACCTTGCTCGTCCATTATTCCCTCTGAGTTCACAAATCGCTTCCCAAACGCTAACCTTGTTATGTTGTTGAATGCTACTGCTCCCAAGTATTTCTTCACCAACACACTCTTCCCAAGGTTTTCTGCACAAACATCCGAGTTTCAGAAGCATATTCATCTTGTTGACTCCATATAAATCAAGAAATACCCATCGTATATATAGTAGTAGTTTACATCACTAAAATGTAAACTATTAGTCAGCATCATATGGTTAGTAAATAGAAATTAATACCAGATGATGCTAAACCAAATTATATAAAGTAATTAGGACATACCCAACAAAGAAAGAACAAAGCTTTTAAGGTTGTAATTTGACAATACCAGGATTGGTGCAATCGTTGAAAATGGATTCAACCATGGCAGTGACCTCATCTTCCCTGATAGGTCTCAAGGCCTCAAGTCTCTTTGGAGTAAAAAGCTCAAGAGTACACACCTTCCTCACCTTCACATAGTGAGGTCCATAATCAGCCCATATAAGGTCTTGACCGTCTCTGCTAAACTTAGCCGCCGATCTGCTCCTGTGCCTGTCAGCCAACTGTTGATCATGTTCCTTCAACACTTCCTTGGCCAAGTCTGTGTTTGAAACTATCACGTTCAGGGTCGAACCGAACCAAACCGATATGATCGGACCGTACTGTTGCGCCCACTCGGCGTAGCACCTGAACCTCACCGGCTTCACGTCGTAGAGGTTTCCCACCACTGGCCATGGTCGTGGACCGGGGGGAAGCTTGAACCGGAGCTTATGATAGAGTTTGTGGGCTAACAGGAGGAGGAAAACAGAGGCTAGAACTAGAACAAGAGCCATGAATGATGATGTTTCAAAAGGTTTAGCTTTCGTGAAGCTCAAAGAAATGGCTGTGGACTAGCGTTGATATATATATGATGATGATAGATATCGATAATAGAGGGAGTTGGTGAATTGATGGTGGTGTCTAAGTTTTGGAAATTGTAGCACAAGTTGACCAATCATAGAGTGCCACCTAAGCAATGGTGGGGCGAGTTATTAGTTGGTGGTGGCAGTTGACCAACGAAAGTGGTGGAGGAAAGTGGCGGCGCGTGGGTTTCAGGTAGTGGCGGAGAGGAAGTGGTGTTGGATTTTTAAGAGTTGTGGGTGGTTGGTGAAGTGAGACTTCAACAAAGTATGAAGAGGCATCAAAAGTTGGTGAGATGGTAGACAATTCTATTCCTAGCCCATAGATTTACTGTAAGGATAATATTAAGAAAATTAAATAATAAAAATAATATTTTTATGATATTGGGGAACTTGTTGAATAGGAATAATAAAAATTGTGCATTCTGACCTGAAATTAATGAAATTGGTTTGAGTTGATTAAAATTTAAGTCGAGTTTAAATTATCTTTTATTTTATACTTTAGGTTGGGATCGATTTAGATTACCAGACTAGATTTGATTTAAAATTTGAAATTTTTTACTTAAAATAAAAATTTAAAAATACATTTTTGATCGAACTTATCTTGGGTTCAATTAGGCCCGATCGAACCTTCATATTCCCTAAGTCCAATCCAACTTTAGAACCTAAAATTTCAAATCTACTCAAGCTCGAGTTTGACCTGACTCATTACTTTCCCTACTCGTTGATCATAAATGAATATCACCGTAAGTCACCTACTCATGTTCATATTAATATAAAATATAATTACGAGCTATAAAATAAATATTTATAATAAAATGATATATGTAAATAAAAAAGATAAAGAGTTGTTATATATTAATAAAGTAGATAGAAATTGGATTCCCACTTCTTCAATTCCTATCCCTTGCAATCAAATAGCCATCCACGTTCACTTTGACAAAGACTTCTCGTGGAGAGCTCCATCATGCAATGCACAATCTAATTTCTATTGAACAAAATGAACCACACAACACACACACACAAACACCAAAAATATATTTACTATTTAGTTCTCTAAACAAAATGAACCACACAAAACACGGAAATTATATTATTATTAGGTTATTTAGAAATCATTCAAGGTGATTAATAATCAACAAACCCACTTTAGGATAGTTTGGTATGACTTCAAATCAATGAATCAAACTTGGTTTTACAAGGTTTGGGCTTGGTTTAAGAGTTTATATTATTTTAGATGCAATCAATTATGATAAATTAGTTGAAACTCGGCTTAGTATAATTTGACTGTAAATCGAATAATTAGACTATATTTAACTTAATTCGAACTTGAAATTGACAAAATTATCATATTTGACTTAGAACGTTAAGGAGTACAGTTCAATATCGACCCAAATCGAATTGTTCAATTTTCATAAAATTCAAGATTTTAACCTCATTTGTTGGTCAGTCACCACTAGTTATAGTTTGGCAAATGGCTGTTCCTCAAAATTATGAGAGAAAAATCCAAACTTTCAAGAACAAATTCCTCCTAATTAGGTTCATTGGCTCACTAATAGTAGTGTTTCAGCCCCTTTATGTGCAAATTAAGCAATTCCTTTTCAAATAACCTCTCCTAAAATCCAAACGTTTTGCAACTAGATACTTAAAAAGTCAACTAATAACTAAAAGGGAATTGCTCTTTACTATGGGCAGTCATCATCACTAGATTGGAAAGTAAGATAATTTCCTTTTTTTTTCTTACTATTTTCTAGGGTATGGTGAATTTGGTATGAAGTGGGGTTGGTAGCGGAAGGTGGTCCAACTTTGATTATGATGGGATCCAATTAGTTCATGGTCGGTTGGTGATAGATAGATATATGAAGCTTTTGGTGGAAGCAACAATGATGAATTGGAGTCACCAACACCGAACTTGACCTTGACAAAACTTGGTAAACCTCTAAAACAAGGATTAAAGTAATCATACCATTAGTTTCTCAAAAATTCTAAATATGTGTTTATCATTATTTATCCTATCACGATCCTAGTAGTAGCATCTTAAATTGTAATAAAGTTAGATTTATCTCAGTTTTTAATAATTAGATTGTCAACTTAATCTATGTAATGTAATAATTAAATAATTTGAACTCATCAAATTTTGGCATAATTTTAAAAATAATTTTTTAAAATATTAATTAAAGGTACAAATTGCTACTTAATAATTTTTTAAATCACTTTTAACCTAAATATTTGCTTATAATGACCTGCTTGTATTCTTTTTTATTTGTGTATTTATTTATTTATTTCACTCTTGACCTTGTTCAATATTTGTTGTATTATTTATTTTATATTTTATTTATACGTATTTATCATCATCATCATCATATGCTATTTTTATTTTTATTTTATTTTAACTGTTATTATTTTAATATGTATATGCATATATTTATATTATATATATATAAATCTATTAATTAAGGGTAATTTTCAAATCAACAAAACTTATATTGGGTTATGTTGTTGTATTTTTTATCACATTTGCATCTAGTTATATTTATTATTTATATAATTTTATATATTTAAATTTTTATATATTTATAATAATCATAATCCATTTATAATAATATATTTATAATAAATGTATATATGTTCTATAATATTGTTATATACATAAAAATAGTCGAAATGTAAAGAATATCGTTTTAATAACTTTCAGAAAGGGTTTTCAAACCCGGACCGGACTGGCCGGTCCGACCGGTGACCGGTCGGCTATCCGGTCCGGTCAACCCAAAAAAATCAGTCTTGAATTGGACCAGTTCAAACCGGTGAAAACCGGTCAATTGACCGGTCGGACCGGTCCGGTTCCACAATTTTTATTTTTTTTATTTTTTATTTTTTGGTATTTTTTGGTATTTTTTTTAATATTTTTAATATTTTATATAATTAAATATAATTATTGCATAATTATGACGTCACACCGGTTCGACCGGTGGTTGAACCGGTCGAACCGATCAA
>JAOSBL010000210.1:1802006-1820824 GCA_027568915.1 Erythroxylum roraimae
TTAATTTAATCTAATCATGCTTTAATTTCCTTAATCATGCTTAATTAATTATATAAAAAAAATTCGGGGCTAACAAAGTCGGTCCAGATCCTTTTTTCGCAATTATGGGTATAAGAGAAGGGTCATCAATTATCAGGCCATTGTTGTTAGATGGTTCAAATTATCCTACGTAGAAATCATAGATGAGAGTATTCATTCAGGCACAAGGAACAAGAGTATAGAACTCGATTTTAAATGGATGGACACATCTAGTGACGACTGATGAAAAGGGAGAAGTGGTGTTTAAAGATGCATCTGAGTGGACAAGGGCTGAAGAAGAGAAAGGGATTGGAAATTCTCAAGCCTTGCACACCATCTTCAGTGCAGTTGATGAAGGTCGCTTTGCTATGATATCAGATTGTAAATCGATGAAAGAAGCGTGAGACACTTTGCAGACTATATATGAAGGATCGAAATCTGTGATAGTCTCAAAACTTCAGATTCTGGCTGTGAGATTTGAAGAGTTGAAGATGGATGAGAGTGAAACCATTAGAGACTTCCATGAGAGACTACGTGACATAGCAAACCAAAAACATCAACTCGGGAAGAAGTACTCTAACCTGAAACTGGTTAAGAAGACATTGAGATCATGGCCTCCAAGGTTCATACCAAAAATTGCGACCACCGAAGAAGCCTATGATATCATTGAATTGTGTTTGGATAAGATAATTGGGATTCTTACCAACTTTGAGATGAATTTGTTAAGGTATAATCGAGAGAAGAGCACATGATTGGCATTGCAAGCCGAGATTAGTAAAGCTGTAAATGACTTTGAAGATGAATTCAATGAGAATGAGGATATGAAGTTATTGACAAGAAATTTTAGTAAGTGGTTAAAGGAAGTGAAGAAGGATAGATTCGATTTTAGGCAAAACGGTGGGAGCCCATCAAATAGTAATTTCAAACAATAAGGGAAAACTCAAAATGGTGAAAGAAAAGTGAAGAAAATTCAATATCATAAATGTCAAGGCTTCAGACATATGAAAGCGGAATGGGCTAACACCTTGAAGAAGAGAAAAGGGAAGCCCTATACAAGCACTTAGAGTGAATGAATCCGGAAGTGAGAATGGTAGTGAAGAAGAAGTTGTGAATAGTACTGTGTTAGTTGCTTTATACAGCAAAAGTCAAGTTACTTGCTTTACAACAATCAAGAAGGAAGTAACCGATGACGAAAATGTGAGTAAATCAGAAAATTTCGGAAAAAATGCAGACGAATCAGCTCAAAACTCAATCTTAGATTTTGACAGCGATAATAGCACTTCAGATGATAAAAAGGAAGGTATTTATGAAGCCTATAAGTTAATGTATGCTAAATGGGTCCAAACATGTAAGAAAAATGAGAAGTTGAAGGAAGAAAACTCTACCATGAAGAACACCATTCAAGACCTTGAGAAGAAGTTATCTACAATAGATGAGCTTAATGAAACAAAGTTGAAGCTAGTCAGTACAGAAAAGGGAATAAGAATATTAAATGGAGGTACCGAAAAGCTAGAAAAGTTGTTGAAAGTTTATAAAGCTAAAGGAGACCTTCAAGGCATTAGCTATAGAGGTCAATGTTCCAAGTCAAATGATGAGAAAATTGGTGCGACCAGATTTGTGCAAGGAGAAATCTCAAAGAAAAATCAAAAGTTCATACCTACATGTCACTTTTGTGGAGTAATCAGACATATAAGACCGAAATGTTACAAGTTGTTATAAATGATGTTTCAAAGGGGTCAAAATAAAAAAGTCTAGACACTCTCCATTAAATTTTCAGCAGTAACCTATATTACCAAAATACTCTTGGGTTAGAAAATGTCAAGTACAAGCACAAAGACGTAGTGAAGAAAAAACAAGAAATTGTCCAGGTTCACAGTTAGTTACTGCTTTTGAAGAAATTGTTCAGATTGAGGATAAGTTAGTTGCTTCAGATGAAGAAATCAACCAGACAGTTGATGGCTGGGATATTTTGACGAGGAATAAGCTCAGGTTTGAATTTCTTCAAGGGGCATAGGGACTGTGTGCTTTACATTTTTAAAGTATAGTTTGATGCTATTTATAAAACAAAAAACATAAAAAAGAGGTTCGCAGGAGTTATCTTTTAGGCTTTTTGAGTTTTTATTTATGAGTTTTCTAAGGTTCAGTTGATTGATGTGTACATGAGGCTGTGCTTGATGATGTGGTTTATGAATTTAATCAGTCTTATGAAGATGGAATTGAATTGATTCTTATGTTTCTTTATTCCCTATGATTGATCACATTAAAGGATTCTTGTTTTGGCATTGGTTTGTCCCAGGGGAAAGACATCATATTGTTTTTTGTGACTGATCAATTTAGGGGAAGATTTTAAGGTATCTTCATTACTATTAGTTTTGCTTTTTAGCATCTTTTGTCCCAAGAGAGAAAATTTTGGATGATTGGATAATTGTTCATTATTGTTTCTTTGGATGGTTCTTGAACTTGAAGAATTTGTTGGATGTTTTTTGGAACTTGGATTAAGGAGGAGTTTCTTATTTGTGACAAAAATGCCAAAAAGGGGGGAGATTGTTAAAATATTTATTATATATCTTTTTGTTTAATTTTGACATTTTTGATTATTGGATATTCAGATAATAATTAAAAATATAAATCAAGAAGTCTTACTTGAATTAGGTTCTTGGATAGAGTCGTTGTGCAAATAGAACTTTAACTTTGATGAAGATTCATGTGGATTACATTTCTTTTGGAGATATGGATTAAGCAAGGTGACGTGTGTGAGAGCTGCGCGTAGGTTTTGTGGTCTTGAATTTTTGTTGCAGTGTTACGTTGTTGATTGAAGGCTACATGTGAGTTATTGGGTGATTTTTCTTCTACGTGGATGTTAATGTGAATTTTTAGGCATTGGTCTTTTGCGTGATCACTGGGTGTTGTTCTGTGGTGTTAGTCTTATTGTGTGAGTCACTGGGTGCTGTCCATGTTTTGCAGAAAATACATGAGTGTTTTGATGAGGTTTTTCTGGTGAGTATTCACAGTGAATGGAAGAGCAAAAGGTGTGCTGTTTGATATGAATGTTTTTATTGCTTCAAGGGTCACTTGCGTGTAACGTTACCAAGTGTGAAGAAAATTGAAGATACCCAAAGGTATTGTTGATGAATGCATGACTCAGCTCTTACACCTAAATTGTGGCTGACTTGGTGAAGTTCTTGCTGGGTGTTTCTGCACGATTATTTAGCTGCTCTTGATTTCGTGATTGTGCAGGAAATTATTTCTTGTCTTTTTATCAAGTGTTTTCTTGAGTGTTGAGATGTTTGTTTAATCACCTGAGTGATTTATTCACTGCTCTTGTTTCAAAAGATTGTTGAAAAAAAATCCTCTGTTGAGGTGAGTGCAAGGCAATCGTACTATTGGATGTAAAATTCTTTCACAGGTTGTGAGGATGAGGGATAATGTCAAAGGTTGAGTGGTGTCAGCTCAGTAAAGCCTTGTATAGAACTATTGTTGTTCGTGAAATAATTAAGCTGGATGAGGGCCCTACAGACATAGACAAGGTGTGTCGAACTGTGTTACCAAATTTCGGTGTTGATCTATTTAATTTTGTATTCATTTTCTGTTTTCGTTTGTACTGAAAAATTAACAGGTGCTGATACATTTATTTTATATCTAGTAACCGACAGATACAATTACAAGTAACTGTAGTAGAACCTTACAAGTAACTGCGATCAAATCGAAGTTTTAGCAAAACTACTACACCCTTACGGTTCTTTTAGATAGTGATAAGACAAATGATATTGACCTCCCTTTGAGTTGGTCAATACTCGCATGAATTACACATACATAACTGTCTTAATATTATAAAATAAATGAATTTACAGAAGAGAAGCTACTTTGACAACATGTTGTTTCAATTAATTTATTTCACAATATTAATAAAAAATCAATTATACCAATATTTGAACATACCTTGAACAATCAATTTTCATACAAAAATATAAATTAAAAGCATGTGTAATTGATTTTTGCTAAAACCGCATAAACCGAAACATCATGTATGAATCGAACATAAAATTTGTAAAAATAACCGAATGTACTAGTTGACCAAATATCTCTTTTGTTCCTAAAGCCTACTTTAAAGTATTTGGTTTCCTGATGGTTAAAGTATAAACCCAAATGCGTCTTTATCCAATGGTCAAAGTGTAATAAAGTACTTCTAGTTTTTATCGATGGTTAATGGTTAAAGTATAAACCAAAGCTTTATGTATTAAAAAAATGGAAACGTTCTTGAAAGATCGTGATAAAGATTAAAGGCTTTTACTAAAAACCAGAAAGGAACGTTTTTTTTCTCAAGAATCGTCTTCTCCGGCTGATGAGATATTATAAAAGACAATTGTTTATATAACTTAGGACCATAATCTTAACTTTTTAAATAATTTGTCTTATTTTCATTTTAGCCTATTAGGCCTCTACACATTAAAACCTATACTTTATTAGATGTTATATACACCAAAGCCTTTAATTTTAATAGATCATTTTAACCGGGTTTAGCTTTACGATAGTTCATAATACACAATTAATTCATATATATATAAAATACCCACACTTTGGATTAAATCCAACATATATCATTATAACTCTTCTACATGTCTTCCAAACAAAATGAAAATTCGAAATCATGCCATCCAAGCTGTAGATATGCAGCCGATTATTGAATGAGAACAATTGTGCACTGAAGTAATTAGTGGCCATATTCTCATGATTCTTCATTATCTCTCTTTCTATTCCAAATCTTCAATCCACAAGCATGGAATCCGACAATGCTGTTACTTGTAATGATTGGACCAAATTATTAATACATATATAATCAGCGAAATGGAGTGGAGGCTGATGACAAGTACCATTTCTTTTCTTCTTCTTCAGCCTGGTGTCTGATAGTGATAAGACAAATGATCTTCAGGACTGTTTGGAAGCGAAAAAACAAACACAAAACAGGAAAACCCTAATGGGGTTGGAGCAAGATATGGGATAATTAAAGTTATGAGGAGAATCGTTGTTGCATAATGGTGATTCACACGATATACACTAGTGATTTTCATATATTACCATTTGTCAAAGTGGTTTCTATGCTGTGGCCATTAATTAGATTCGAGAATTTTCAATTCTTATATACTTCCATGCAACTATATATAATTTCTAATTAATGATTTTTTAATATAATTATCTTGTTAATTATCATATTTTAAAGTATATGTTTCTGTAGTCTCATGTATATTTTCAGAAAATAATTTATAACTGCAGTATATGCCAATTATCCACATGTTATGTTGATGCTACATGGCTTATACTATCGTCACAAAATCATTGTTGTTGCTTACTTGACCATCACTAATTAGGAAAGAAAGCATTTACATTATGATATTTAAGAATATTTTCCACTTGTAGATCTTGTAGCACAAAGGGAAACAATATATGCAAGCAATATAAAACAAACACAGTTTGTGAATAAAACAAATAAAATTAAGGAGAGTTGATTATACTCTAACTTAAATCGAACTGATCAGAACACATTCAAAACATCTAAAATATGGTTCTAAAAAAAATAGATCTTATATATGGCATATATTATTATATTATTACAAGAAATTGAGACCTTTATTTTCTTCTTCTTTGAGGAGTAGAAAGTTCAGTGGAAATACCATAGAGTTAATGTATCATTTTATGCATAATATGTCTACTTTAGTTAAAGCAATTAACTGGCATGTCTTTATGAATTTATAATGAAACAACACCTACCTGCACTTGGTGACAGAAAAAGAAGAACATATGCCATTTTATTATAACACATACTAAAAGATATGAAAAGTGGAAGTGAAAGATTTAGATGAAACACGTTTTCTAGTACTAATCTTTGTTTGTGATCTTCTAGCTTTGAAAAAGCATGCAATTCTTATATATTCCTGAACCTTGAAATGCAAGTGCAACAAACTTCTTAGCATATGATGAATCAAAAAGAACCGTGTTCGAATTCGATTCTATAGGAATATCAAACTCAGAAAGGACCAGAAAGTTGATGAGAAATCATATCAGAATTGTGAAAAAAGAAAGAGGTAAGATGAGTGGAATCAGAATCAGACTTTCGTGACCAATGATGAATATTAAAAACTTGCAACTTTCAATAATAAAAGTGTCATTCTTACTATAGTCCATGATTGTGCACTCTTTTACTTCGATTTCAGAATAATATGCTTATATATCAAAGATAAAGAAATCCCATTATTTTTTAATGGAAAGAAATGAAGATAAACAGTGAAAAAGTTGAAACAAAAATAGAGGAAAATTTATTGAAAATTGACATTACAAAAAAGAGGGGAAGTAAAAGAAAAAAGGAAGAAAAAAGAAAAGCTCTTTAGTTTTCCTTCCGTTACATGGCCATTTTGTGAAACTCTGCTATTTATTTTCCCTCTGTATGTCTCTCTCTTCAAGGCTGATTAAGCTTTTGGTGTTTCCTTATCTAACATGGGAGGTTGTGAAACTGGAACACTGATAGCCACTGTGGCTTGGTTTCTTTGCATCTCTATGTCATTTGCTTCACTTCCTTGGATATTGATACCATTTTCTCCATTACAGTACTTGATCGGTTCAGGGACTGTCTCAGCTTCTTTTTTTTTGTTTTCCTT
This sequence comes from Erythroxylum roraimae, assembly GCA_027568915.1. Lineage (NCBI taxonomy): Eukaryota > Viridiplantae > Streptophyta > Magnoliopsida > Malpighiales > Erythroxylaceae > Erythroxylum > Erythroxylum roraimae. The sequence goes on from JAOSBL010000210.1 coordinate 1,808,675, forward strand.
GTACTTGCCCCATAGAACTGAGTAGAGCCCGACCACGATCAGTACAGCACCAAGAACACTGTTCAACGAAGTAAATTATTACTATTTTTGGTATGGACATTTCATTTTCAGATGTAAGTTCAGAAGAAGAAGATGAGCATACCCTCCAACATAAATCTTTTCAGCAAGAATGAAGGAACCCATTACAGCTACTATGATCATCATCAATGGGCTAAAAGCAGTGACAAAGACAGGTCCTGTTTTTTGCATGACAAGCCCTTGGACATAGTATGCAATACTTGATGAAACAATTCCCTGTGTAATGATGAACGTACATATTTGTTAGATCTTTCATTAATGTATTAATCATAAGTTATGTCATGGGATTGATATGGAAGCTCACAGCATAAGCAGCAGCAAGAAGATTCATGTCCCAGCCAATGGTCCATGCAGAGGGCTTGTGTTCCATCACAAAGGTCACAGCTATGGACTGTAATGTGCCAATAAAGCACACAAGGGATGTAAGTGAAAGCTGAGCTGGGTACCTCCTAAGTGTCACTGCCTGCATATAACACACCAAAAAAAATAATAAACCTTTCGAGTACTGTAAGTTTTAAGTAAGAAACAAACTTAATATCTAATGATAGTCACTAATAAGAATTTACCTGAAGAATGAAGAATGATGCCCAAGCAAGAGTGGCAATAATGAGGAGGATTGAGCCCATTAACCAGTCCTTATCAGCTGAACCAGTTGCTTCAGAGGCAGAGGGTGCATGGACGTGGGAGTGCTCAGACCATATCAAGTTAATAACATTACCTTTGTACAATGTCATCAACATGGCTCCAGCCACAGTCACAACAGTTCCAATCACTTTTGCCTGGCATCTAACTTTCTTAATGTCCACTTTCTCCATTCTTCAAAAAAAAAAAAAAAAAGACGATAATCACTTTTCAGGCCATAATGAATTGTTCTGAAAGAAAGATGATTGATGGTTGCTGATGTATATATACCGGCAGATGACTGCCATAACAAAAGTCATTGCAGGTAACATGTTACTAATGGCACAAGAATAGGTAGGAGATGTGAGCTTCAGTCCCGCATAGTAGAAGTTTTGATCAATCACAGGCCTGTTATAAACAAACTGATCAGGTTCAATTCTTTTCAACAAATTCTATCTTCACGTATCAGGGGGGGAAAAAAAAGAAAGAAACTGACCCGAGAAGACCAAGAACAAACATTTGCATGAAAATGGGAAATGTAATCTTTGGCCTCACTTTCCTGCAAAAAAGCAAAGCATGCATACATGTTAAACCAAAACCTGGTCGGTTCACGAAGATCACTCTTCTTTAGGGATTGTTTATGGGTAAGTACCTCTCGAGAAAAATAGCGAAAGGGGCAATAGCAGCAGTAGCAAAAGCATGCCTATAAACGACTAACACATAATGACTCATCCCTCTGTTGAGAGAAACCTTGGTGATAATGTTCATGCCTGCATAGCCAAATTGCAGAGATATCATGGCTATGTAAGGCTTAGAACTTTGGAACATACTTCCCAACCTTCCAAACATTTTTCCTTCCGTCTTTTTTCTGTTCTTGCTAACGTTTTAGCTGAGAAAAAAGAAGAGAAGCTAGAGCTATATGAAGGAGGAAGAACACTTCAACCTGGTTGGCTATATATATAGGAATTGAGAAGAAGAGTGAGGTTGTTTATCCAAAAACTAGTTTTGTTTTGCAGAGTTTGAAGCGTGTGAGAATATATCACACGTACGTGTTGCCCTTGCCTCCTAGGATCTTTTTGCATATTCTGATTAGCTAAACCAGATAATGGGATGTTCCATGGAGTATGTGTCACCATATACGAAGATATAAAAAGAGAAAATATACAAGTTACGTCAGTTCGTTGAATGTGATTTAAGGACACTGACGATACAAAGGATCAACATTTTTAAAACCTAACCGTTAAAAACTGTCAAATAGTTAACTTTTCATTAGTTTTTAATTTTCGGGTTAATTTAAATTAATAATTTTTGTTGTTAAAAATCAATCAGTTTAATAATTAATCGGTCAGTTTTGATAAATTAGTCATTTTTTATAAAATAAAATACACTAATTGATTTTATTTTAATAATCTTCTTTTTTAACTAAACTTTACATGTCTGGTAATTTTTTCCAATTTTTTTAATTTTTCAATTTTATTCAATTTTAAAATTTTATTTAATCTTTAACTAATTTTATTTTGACATAATACTGATTAAATAAAACCTTTTAAATTTTAAATATCTTGTTTTATTGTTTTAATTTTTGGTCTGATTTTGAAAACATTGCAAAATATAAAATAAAGCTTCATATTTAGATTCGGGTTCATCTTAAGTAAAAAATATCATTTGAGTAATAACATCCAAAATATTGGATTGAGTCGAATATCTCTTTTTAAATTATATTCTAAATTTTTTAATTTTATTTCAATTTTACGACGGTCAATGTTTATTAAACTTTTTAAATCTTAAATCTTTCTATACTACAGTTTTAAAACATTAATCATAGACATTCTAGAAAAAAATCTCATTTGATTCATATCACACAAAGTCTCGGATTGAGTCATCAATTAAATATAACCACTCTGAAATATCTCATAGCATTATGATCTAGTATAGAAAAAAAAAGAGACTGGGTACATGCTTTAAGGTATAACTCAGTTTATCTATTCATTTTATGTGGTGGGGTGGGATCAGAGTGGACGTTGGTGCTTGCTGATGCAAAATGAAATGAATAGTGGTGGTGGTGATGGTGACGGACCTTCCAATCTTGTGGCTCCTGCTTCATTAAGAAGCGGCGTTGCGACGCATCTCTGTCAAATTTCCACCCATTCATAGTAAAGTCGATGGAAGATGATCGAAGTAGTTCAGTGACGAAACATTTTTAATTTATTGGATTGTAATTATAGGAGATTGACACATCATATAATAACTATCAAGGGTAGGTTAAAAATTGAATTTCATTTTTAATTTATTTTATATTTGGATTTAATTGATTTATCTTAATAATTTTATATAAATAACGAAATATTGTACAATTTAATAATTCGTACAATACTTTCTCAATTTTTTATATCTTTGAAAGTATTAAATAATAATAATAATTTTTAAACACAAATAAATAAATTAATAGTTCTTAAAGAATATTCGTTCTAAAAGACTTTCCTCGATATTTTCTCACTGGAGATAAATGGAATTTCTTTCAAGTATCCATTAAATTATTCCATGCCATAATAGTTTACATAGCCAGGTTAAGGATTTCCCCTTAACTAATATGCCTTATCAGCTGTTTATATCAAGAAGAAAATATGCCATAGAACAATATATATGCATTGACAAGCCTTGAACCAAAACAATATTTATAAATATTTATACCTTTAATATTATTACTTACCACCTTATTCTAATTTGAAATGTCATTAGAGACGATGCTTAAGAAGAAAATACAATAATTATGCTTTCATATTTCATTTTCAAGCTCATAAATTGAAAATGAAATAACTAAAGAAGTTGTTTTTTTGAAAATTTTATAAAAAAAGCCCATTTTTAATCTTCAACTCATCCTTAATGCCAATATGGAAGAATTAAGTTGGTGATAATGTTGTCTCCTTTATATAAATCCACAACCACAAATCACAAGAATTGTTGATAATATTTAAGGATTTAGTCGGTACATATTTAACTAATAAGATTAAATTTTTTATGGTAATAAATAAAAAAATTGTATAATAATATTAAGAGAGACAACAAAACAAGAACAAAATATAGTTCTCTAAAAAAAGTCAACCAAAAAGCAACAACAAAGCATTCTAATCAAATGTAATCGGATAATGTCAGCTTGAGAATAAAAAACTCAATAAAAAAGCGATTACAGAGATTTACGTGAAAAATCGTTTAAAATGGAGGAAAAAACTACGAGCAAAATTGACAGACAAATCTACTAATCCCAAATAAGGATTTACAAAGTTTGATCTCTCACCTCACAAAAATAAGTTGCCTCATATAATTTCAAGATTGAAACTAAAGTTGACGAGGAAATTAACAAAGTCTTTACTAGTCCAATCCTAAAATCATCAAACAAGGATGAGAATCAAAACTACTTGCCCTTACTCTCTTATTTGTTTCCCTTTTTGAAGTTTTTTATGCCTCTCAATAAACAATCCTATTTCTTCTTCTCTTTTATATCCTAAATTAGGTTTTCTGCATCATACACGATTACATACATGATCATGTAAATGACCGTATCTCTTCCAATGTCATTTAAATTGCAGATGTACACAGTCACAAAGAACTACAAGGTTGCTATACAAGACTATGTATGTCATGCATATGGGAGTGTACACAATCGCAAATGTCTTTGCTCTTTACATATTCTTTAACACGATTTCAAAATTTTACACGATTGATCCACACGATGGTGTAAGTTAAGGATTAAGACATAGCACCCTGTATGACTATGTCCCTTCCAAAAGAGCTTCGACTATTTGTTCATCATTTTTACGAGCCATAAAGACGTCAACAATTATCAAAAGTCTTAAAATGGGTCTGGATATTTAATAAATAAACTATTTATTTAATTTTGAGTGAGATAATTTATCTCTTTAGACTAATATATTGTCGTAGGCTTATAAGGTATTTGCTTTAGACGTATGAATTCCTTGTTTTATTTGTACGGCAATTATCCAATACCACAAACATCGTGCACTGATGTGGGGAACGTAACATTTACTGAACAAACATGCTCATCATGCCCATGTAATTCTGTCTTTGATGACTATATACTCTACTTTCTGTAGTGGTAATGATTAGAAGAGTAGAATTAGGATTTTGGATATAGCCAACCAGGCATCGACAATGGAACCTTCTTTTAATGTCTCATTAGCCTTTTATTATTAGGATATGTCAAGATAATTTCAATCTAAATAAATATAATATTGGAATTATCAATGTTTTTGTTAGGATATTTATTATTTCTTATTATTTGGTTTTGACATTTGCTTAACGGGGGTTGGCGTGATCTGGTTGGTTGATTGGTGAATAAAAATGCTGCACTTCTTTTATAGTTATGTTGTTGTGCATGTATGTGTGCAGAGTTTCTCTTCTGGACTGCGGTTTGTCTCTTTCTGAGTTTTTTTTCCTTCTGATATATATACGTAAACCTTGTGTGGTTGGTTTTCCTAATTTCTGGTGTATGAAATTTTCATAAGTTTTTGTGATTTTAGTAACTACCATGCCTGAATGTTTGAGTAGCTTTTGTGGGCTAATTGGGTGCTGATTATGTATGATCTAGTAGCTGTTAATATTGGAGATGATGTTCAAAACTTCCAGCAATTAAATATGGCAGTTTCAATTGGTGAACAACTTTCAAATTAGTCTTTGGAGAAGTTGAAAACATTGAGAAGTTGTTTCTTTATAACTCAAGTGTATTTGCTTTCGTTTTTTATTATTTTAATTACTTGAGTTATTCGTTTATTGTTTTTTGTTTAAATATCGTTGAGAAAAATCCTCTATTGAGGTTAATACGAGGCGGTCGTACTATTGGGTGTGAAATTCTTTCACGTATAATGAAAGCGAGGAATAGTGTCAAGAGTTGAGTGGTGTCAGCTCAGTAAAGCCTTATACAAAACTATTATCGTTAGTGAAAGAATTAAGCTAGTAAGGACCCCGCAGATGTAGGTAAAATGTGCCGAACTGTGTTAACAAATATCGGTGTTGATTTATATTTGTGTGTTTAATTTTTTTTGTTTTTGATTGTGCTAGAAATGACTGCGGCAAAATCTGAAAGTTTGCAAAACTACTATACCCCAACGGTTTTTTTTTTCAGTTTTAAACATTTTATTCTTTATCAATTCACTTAATTCTATTAAGTAATAGTTTCAATAGTACTTTGCATCGTATTAATAATTATTTGATCGAATATTTCATTTGACTTATTAATAACATATTAAATACGTAATTTATGTATTATTATAACTCGTTAAGCTTTTTATTACTGGGCTATTTTAAAAAAATTTCAATATAAGTAAATGCAATATTGAAATTAACAATGTCTTAAACATTTTCTTGCCTAAAAAAAAATTCCAAGTCCTGGATATGATTTTAGAATACTTTCTGATTTTTTTTTAATTGACATCTGTTTATAAAAAAAAAAAGAAAGTCTGTCCGCTTCGATTTCGATTTCGATTTCTATCATTTTTCGTTCTATTCTACTTGTATATGTGTATATGGGATATAATCCAGCAAAGGGTAAACCCTATTGATTCTAATAACTAATAAAAAAAACTGGAATTCTAGTAAAAAGTAAAGCTAAAGGAAATGGACAAATTCCTTTCCTTAGGAACACATACAAGATTTGTCACTAAAAAAAAAAAGGCTAATGGTAACCCACCATTAACTATTCATTTATTAACTACTTCATAAAATTTGACTTAATTCTATTAGAGAATGGTTCAATGATTGTTTTGAGTCATATATATCAATAATCGTTTAATTGAATATGTCATTTGGTTGATTTATTTATAAAGATGGTGATTAAGGATTATTCGACTTAGATTTTTTTTAAATAAGGAACATTAATTAGAAACTGTATCTTGTATTTTGTACTAAACAACTGTCTAATTAAAAAGATTATAAAACAAAAAAAGTATTTAGTTAAACTACATAGATTAATAAAACAATATGATAGAATGGCATACAGTTACTTGGATCGTCAGAGAGTGTCTCGAACAGTAGCATGAACTATGCCAGGTCGTAACAGGGCGAAGTGGAGCACCAAAAATGGTGGAAAGGGCATGGAATCACTATTCAATCATATCAGATGTTGTGACGTACAGCTCAATCAGCTCCTAACAAAACTGCGAAAAAATGATTTCAGATTATTTAATTATCAGTTTTATATCATCCACATATTTGTGTGGATAAAATTAATTAGAACAAGAGTAGAATACTATTTGTGGTAGAGAGGATTTCATGTGGCCAATGACCAACTTGGAATAGTCTGATCGCAATCATTTTTCAAGGTTTATGAGAAATAGGAAATTGATGGCTTGGTGGTCAATTATAGAAGTAAGGTCATAAAATCTGACAAGATGTGCTGGCTAGCTTCATAATTAATGGGGTCCAGAGAGACCGTAGCGGAATGAAATGGCTTGACTACTACTAGCTTAGAGTTTTTGAAATTTTATTGCCACTCGAATTATTAAAATAATAAAATTGTTATTTAAATTTAAACTTTATTGCACTTTATTTCCATTTGAAAGCATGATTTTAAAAACCGGATCGGACCGGTCGGTCTGATCGGTTCGATCGGTGACCGATCAACTATCCGGTCCGGTTGATCCATCAAAACCGGTTCTCAATTGAACCAGTGAGAATCGGACCGGTAGATCCGACCACTGGTTCAATTTTTTTTTTGTATTTTTTAATATTATTAATATTAAATATAATTATTGTATAATTATGACGTCACACTGGTGACCAGTAAGATTTTCGGTTCGATGACCGGTTCAAGTTTCAAAACACTGTTTGAAAGGAAGGGAAATCAAGAATTTTCTTACAATTCTAAATCTGAAAAATATGTTTTTACTCATAAAGTGAGTTGTTGGATCAAAAAATTTATATTAGCTCATAACCTCACATAAAAATTGAGCTATTCTCTCTCAAGAAGATGAAACTTAAATTGAATAGTTGTTATCTTTGAATAATTTATTTTCTTTGATAAAGAAAACACACCAAAGAGATGAGTGAATTGTGTGTGACTTAAAAAATTTGCAATTTACTATCAATTTATATAAACGATAAGAACATACTAAATTTTAACAGAAATGTATGTAAATAAAAGGAGCCTGTTAAAGTTTAAAACACGAAAGGAGCTTATTAACGTTTAAAAAGAAAGGAGCCCGTTAAAAACGAAAGGAGTCTGTTAATGTCTAAAACGAAAGGAACCTCTTACAATGTTAAAACAGAATGAGCCTATTTTAAAAGTGAAGGAGCTTCTTGTAAATTAAACACACACACTGTGACGTAGAAATTTAAAAGTTAAGAGAGAGAATGAGTGACACAATCGATTTATACTGGTTCGACTTATAACGAAACTTACATTCAGTTCTCAAGTATTTCACTATAAAACTCCAAATAGTAAATTTTGACGAACCTCTTCAAGCTCATAAGTACATATTTTTCAAAGTTCTTCAACATTTTACACTCGTAGTATTAAAAAAGCTTAAACAAGCTCTCAATAAAATGTATGTAGGGTTTACTCAATGTGACCTTTAAGGAATAACAATCTCTCTCAATGGAGTATTTTCACTTTCTAAGGCACAATGAGTTTGATATAGATATAACTTTCAAGAATATTGATGATGTCGAACTATTTTGAAAATTTGTGTCTTATTTGTAAATGATGTGACTCTTCCTTAAGTAGATATTTTCTTCAACTAGTCGTTGCTTTATTTTAATTCTGAGTTAACTTTATATCTAACGAATCTTCGATATCATCTCTGCTGGAATCTTCCAATATTCAGACGTTAAGAGAAAAGTTTTGTCAAAATTTCTAGAGCTAATTGTTCTAATTAGTAAGATCTTTCCGAATGTTGTAGAATCATTTACGATAAGATAAGTTCATTTAGAAGGTTTATGCAAGAAAGGAAACATTTATCTTATGAATTTATTTCATTTTACAAATTATATGGTTACATATGAAAGGAAATAACTCCATTTTGAATTTTGAAATATCATATAGTTATCATTAAAATCATTAATACCAAACATTGAGCTGACATACTTAACATATAATGCTAATTTTATTGTGTCCTTAGTACCTTTTGTCTCTTTAATAACTCAATATTGTAATCAGTTTCTAGATACCCTTTAAGGCTTGTGAATAACATTATTTTTCTTTCAAAAAACAATTTTTATTGAATTATATAATATTTTTCAAAAGATATGAAATAATTATTTACTAAATCTTAAAGCTACTTTTATTTAAAATCAATTTAGTTATTGAAACACACTTGATTATAATTTAGTGTGTTTTTTAAATATTTTTCTATTTTACACAAGTTTATGATAATGTAGTTGGTGACTCTTAGTTCAATTCTTAAAATTGGATTAAAAATCTTATTAGTTAAAATTAACAAAATTACAAATTTTTTTTGATGAATACATGAAATAGGAGCATTAATATGAAGAGATTGAGAGTTTTTTCTTTTCTTTTTGAAATTTGAATAATTATTGTATCAATTATAGCAAAGCTATCTCGACATTACAATGAGTTCATCATAAGGAAAATTACAAAACAAAAATTACAAGCTTAAGCCAAGAAAGGTCATAAAAACCAATGAAATGTAACTTAAAGCACTACAAATTTCATTTGGACTTCATTCCTATGAATAAGTCATATTGATCAGATTTTGCTATCATAAGGGCTCAAATCCAATTTACGATGTCATCAGCTAAGTTGTATTTAGGTATTTCCTTATTTATGTAAAGTCTCTTGTTTCTTTCCTTTCAAATAGAATAGATCGCAATAGTAAAGGCAATTTTGTAAATAAGGGCATCTTGCAACCACAATTGGGCAGTACAAATGATCCAATCAAGAGATGATGACTAATCATAATTAACAAAGGCACCAGACAACAAATGTAAAATTATGCTCCATACCGCCTTAGAGTATTTACATTGAAAGAATAAGTGCTTTCGATATTTTTTCAACTCTTTACAAAGCACACAAAGAGAGTCATAAGAGCCAAACCATCTATTTTTGGCACGAATCTTGTTTTTGATAACCAACCAAGTGAAAATAAAGGCTTTATGATTGAGGGAATGTTTCCAAAGGAGATTGAACCAAGGAACATTGCCTACAACTTCCTGCAGAGCCCTATAACAAGACTTATTAGTAAAATTACCCAAGGCATCTGGACCCAAGTTATAGAATCTTGCCTGTGTTTATCAATGATCTTCAAAAGAAGATCAACTAATAAGTTGAACCCTCTGAAATTGCCCTCTCATTACATTTGGTTCATCAAGGAAGAAGCTTCGGTCTGAAGAGGAATCTTGTATATAAGTCTAGATAATGTCATCCTTTGCATGAGAGGGCTATAATCTGTCCAATTATCAAACCATACTCAAATAGTATCTCCGCTGACTAACACATGCTTAATCAAAGGAAAAACATGTCTCAAGCTCAACATTTGCAAGAAAAATTAAGAGTACTCCCTCGAGGTAGACGATTGCCAAGAGTTCTTATACTATAACTTAAATTTTCATGAAATATTTATATTTGTAAACACCAAATAAAGCATCTTATAAGAAAATTAAAATATATCTTAATCTTCATATGTGATCTCAATTACAAAAAATATGGCATAATTTTATAATCTATAAAAAATACATGAAATTAAATTTTCGTACTATTTGTCTGACTTATTTTTTAAAATAAGCAATATCAATTGAATTGGACTTATTAATTAAAAATACAATTTTATTAAACAACATATACCCAAAATAATTAAGCTTAATTAAGGGCCTTGTAATTGTTGGAAAGTGTTAATTATCAAGGAAAAAAACTTAAACTTTTGTCAAATTTTTAACTATAACTCGAACTTTAAAAAGTAGCAATAAAACGTCCGAAATTTTAAAAAATTTCAATTCTAGCTCACACTTCAAAAAGTAGCAATAAAATGCTCAAACTTTCAATTTTTTCAATTGTAGCCTAACGTTAGTGTTTTTGTTAAGTTTGCTAACGTAACTTATCATGTATTTTAGAAATCTTAACTATTAATACACGCCAGTGAAAATTAACACAACAAATGAAGATTAATGAAGTGATGTCATTTAATCGTATAATTAAAATGACGTCGTTGTTTAAAAATGACTTAAATCAGATTATGCAGCCCAAATGACCTTACGCTTTGATTTCAGTTTTTCCTTTTATTTTTAGTTTGTTCTTTTGACGCCCTCGCCTTTTGATTTTCATATTACACAACCCTGACGTTCTTACACTAAGGACATCAGGAGAACAAATTAAAAACGAAGAGCTTATTGGAGCAGTACACTGTAATGAGAAAGTAGTTTAAGCCATCAAAAGAACAAACAGAAAACAAAAGATTGAGGGCATCGGGAGAATCACAAATAACGTCGGGTTAGAATAGAAGAAAATTGAAAGTTTGAGCAATTTATTGCCACTTTTTGAATTTTGGGATAAAATTGAAAAAAATTGAAAACTTAGACAATTTATTGCTATTTTTTAAAGTTCGGGCTATAATTAAAAAATTGACAAAAGTTTGAACTTTTTTTTGTAATTAACCTTGTTGGAAATTATGAAACTTTTGCTTTGGTCATATTCCATTTCTTTTCCTTTTCCAATAAATTATTTAGGCTAGAGCGTGAGATTCCACTAAAAAAGCAAAGATTTTCAATTGCAGTGGCGGTGACGATCGATGATGGATCTCTAAAGGCACTTGTAATTGTTTTCCTTTTGTCTTTTGTCCATTTCTCAGGTAAATTTCTGTGCTTTGTGCACGGTAGTGTTATGATAAAGAACCTAATGTGAGATATTAAATTACAAAGGGTAAGTTTAGTTCTTAGACCATACATTCCAAGTATAAACTCTAGCTACTAAGAGAAAAATTAAAATTGACTCATAAGTTTGGAATACAAGATTTATGTTATTTGATAAGTTAAGTTATAAAGAATAATTTTGTATATTGCTTAAATTTGCAGAAAGAATTTATACTATATTAATTATGAAACCGATGAAAAGGCACGGAACAACCAATAATTTATTGCTTTCTGCCATTATCATATCTTTAATTAAGTTCTCAAATGTTTCAAGAATCCAAAATGTCATTATTTTAGCTCGTAATTGTTCCATAATTATTAATTTATCACTTTTTATATAAAATATTAAGTAAAATCAAGTCACTCCCTCCTTTTTTCCAATATAGGAAGTCTAATATTCTTGTTATTTTGTTGCAGAATGTATTATAGCTAGGCTTTGTTAGAGAATATATAAAACCAATTAAGTTGGTCTCATATAATAGCTTGGTGAAACGGTCACTTAACATAGTATCAGAGCCTTTGTGACCAAGTGGTCATGAGTTCAAATCCTGCCATCCACCTATTATTCAGCACAAG
>JAOSBL010000210.1:1889699-1900289 GCA_027568915.1 Erythroxylum roraimae
AATTCTTTCACGGGAAGTGAGGTTGAGAGATAGTGTCAAGGGTTGAGTGGTGTCGGCTTAGTAAAGCCTTGGGTAAATCTATTGTACTTCGGTGAAAGTTATTAAGCTGGGTGAGGGCCCCGCAGACGTAGGCAAGGTATGCCGAACTGCGTTACCAAATTTTCGGTGTTGATTTATTTTTGGTTCTCTTAAATTTTCTGATTTTTTTTGTTTGCTAGAAATGAATTGGAAAGTTTGTGAAACTACTACCCTCTGCGGTTTTTCAGAAAAGCATTTCGCCTCTTTAATGATCCCTATGATAGAACTTCTAACACTATGGGCCAATAGAGAAATCAACTAATTTTGAATTTTGTGACCAAGATAATGATGATGAATTTCATGATTTTGAATACATCTAACATGATCTTGCATTATTACATCAAATCCAGCAATCATCTCAATCAATCTTAAAAAATTACCATTACCATCTTGGTAAAGTTTCTCATTGGATCTTCGAAAAGCCAAATTGTATTTAGCAAGATATTTCACAACAAAAACTATTCTTATCGAAAATTGTCTTCAACGTTCTTTCTCCTTTACAATTTCTTGTTGCAAATCTTTATCAACTGTTTGACTTTTGCTTAATCTTACTCTTAATTCATTCCAAGTTCTCATATTAGTCATATACTCAATGCAATTCTCATATTTTTTGAGTCTCTTACTAAGATGCTTCCAATATCTAAATCCATCATAATGCACTTTGTTTGTTATTAGATTTGAACAACTTACAACAAAAACAATATACTTTATCTACATGTTTAGAATAAACCAACCATTTTCTATCACTAATCTCTCCATTACTCAAATTTGTATAATAATAAGAATATGAAAAATGACGAGAGGTATTGTCTAAAGGAAACACAAGATTCAATTCTCTTACAAGCCCTTTTTCAACTAAAATATCCCTTGCTTTATTATCAAAATTATCCCAATTTCTAGGATCATAAATATCCAATATAAAGCTTACTTGCTCATTTGCCTTTAAATTTTCTAAAGTGGATGCATTGGTACATGATCATGCTCACTCAAACTTCTAATATCATCATGAATATGAATCTCATCACTTAAGTTTTCTTTATATTGTTCAAAACTACCTTCACCTAATTCCTCGGGACAATTGGCCCGCTGAGTCCAAAAAAGCAAGCCCGAGCCATGGCCCAACCAAACCCGAGAATGCCAGTCTCGAATTATTATTTTTTAAAAAAATTGGCAAAATGAAATAGTTTTGTATTTATCCGTCTGGTCTAGGGCCGAGTCGAACTTGGGCTGGTCAATTAGAGCTGGTCCAAGCCCTTTTGCCATCCCTGTCAGTTTTCGCGGAGGTATGCTTTTCTCAGGTTTTAAGCACCTATTTTTACCATTAATTGTGAGTTCGAGCGTACCCATACAACTTTCAGAGATTAGTAATGATAGACTTACAATATTATTCATTTTAATAATATCTCTTATCTCTTATTTTTAATATTTGATTCCACCTTATATTCACACCTTCCTTAATAATAAAAATTCAGAATTATTTAAAATTTATTCTAATTTCATTATTTCTTATTTTATCTATTATTTGAAATTAAATAAGTAAAACTTAGAGAATAAAAATTACATTCTCATCCTTGTCTCTTTATTAATGAGTATTACACAAAACTGAAAATCCGGAATGACGTAGTTTCGCAAAAACTTGATTCTGCCGCAGTTGCTTGTAATTGTATTTGTCAGTTACTAGATATAAAGTAACTGTATCAGCAACTGTTAATTATTCAACACAAACGAAAATATAAAAATAAATATGAAATTAAACAGATCAACACCATAAATTTGATAACGCAGTTCGGCACACTTTACCTACGTCTATGGGGCCCTCACCCAGCTTAATACTTTCACTAATGACAATAGTTTTTATACAAGACTTTACTGAGCCGACACCACTCAACCCTTGATACTTTCTCTCGTCCTCACAACCCATGAAAGTATTTCACACCTAATAACACGACTCCACTCAACCCTTGATACTTTCTCTCGTCCTCACAACCCATGAAAGTATTTCACACCTAATAACACGACTGACGCGTATTAACATCAACAAAGAATTTTTTTGACAACTTTTAACGAAAAAGACAATAAATGAACAACTCAAGTGATTGAAATAATTTGGAATAAGATCGAAAACACTTGAGATATAAAGGAACAACTTCCCTATAATTTAACTCCTTCCAAGATGAATATGAAAATTGTTCACCAATTGAATAGCCATAATATGTTGCCAAATTGTGTGAAACTCCAATTGAAATCAGGTACACTCAATTTACCAATCAACGACAAAGAGACCAAAAAGTAAAAACACAGCACCCGCTCAAAATTGACTTCGTCTCTTGTAACCAATAACCATAGCCAACATAAGACGATACATACCATCCAATAACAAAAACTTGGGTTGCATGAAAAAACTTGTCCCAACCTTTTTCGGCAATTATCAAAGAAAACATCAAATGGGAGACAACCGTAGACACATACAAGAGCTAGATCATCTCATGATACAAGAAGTCTTCACTAGATAGTCATCTCATCATAGAAGAAGTCTTCACTAGGTAGAGTTCTTCATTCAGCACACCCTCTAGTAACGTGATGCACACCCATATCTTTTACAAGATTGAATCTTAATCCAAGTCAAACAAGAATTATTATTTAATCACACCAAAACAACAATTCTTAACTCATGGTCCAGCTAGCATTAATCAATCAAATCCAATTTATATTCTACCCCATCTTGATTTGAATTTGAAGTTACATTATCTTGGAGATTCAATTATCAAAAAGCCAAAACTAAGTAATGAGATACATGACACATATCTTAAACAAAAAAATTAAGTAATTGTAGGAGTAGAGATTGTATTTTGGGTGGCTAAAGGTAAGGGACTGTATTTGTTCAACGGCCCTGCAAACACCTATGAGTACCAGGCTCAGTGAGTATCAAGTAACTGAGTGCGACGCCACAATTTTAACTGGTAATTATAGCAATCGTCCGTGATCTTAATGTAATTGGCAGTCTGTAACTTTAAGAATTTGGTGAGAACAATATCAAGTTCATCATCAAGGTATTAAAGAGTCCTTGATTATGCATAAATAAAATAAGCTTTTTTCATTTTTATTTAAATAAATATAAAAATCAGAGAGGATTATATTTACATTTTGCGTCATTTTGCGTCAAGTTGTGAAGGTTTCACTAATGGAAGGTTCATCCTGAATTATATTTACGTGTACTATTTAATTTTGATGACAACTTCAGAGCAAGAAACCAAAAGTTTTTTTTTATTTTCTTGCAAAATAAAATATGAGATTTTGCTTGCATTTGTCCATTTTATGATCTTTCTAATATCTAAATGACTCCTGCATATATATTCACAATAACACGCCATCTACAAATTAGGTCATGAACTTTTTCTCCAATTAAACCTGTTTAAAATTACCTATTAATCAAAGATAGTATTAGCTAAACAAGAATAACTCATAAAAACATATTAGCATTTTATAAATGGAGTTACTTTATATCAAAAGAATTAATGAACAAAGTGAAGAACTTATATAAAGTGAATGGTAATTTTAATTCAGGATATGCCATTATTTTAAATCCTTTTTGAGTGTAGATGACCAAAAAAAAACTCTATTTTTGGCTTAATCTTTAGAAGACTATTGGAAATAGGGGTGGTAGTTAAACTTAGGCCGGCTCAACCTGGTCTAACTTGACTTGAAGTCAACGAATCTATCTTAATTTAATCACGTTTTAAGCTGGGATCAAGCTTTTATTTCGAAATTTTCGAGCCCCAACCTTAATCCCAACTTAATCTGAAACTCAAAAGTTTTAGAAAAATAATGTTTCATTTTTTAATTTTAATTTTAAAAATATTTTAAAAAATTGTCCAAAATTTGTCCCGGCCATTGCCAAGCCTGCTTGGAAAACGAGGGTAAATGGTTGATTTATAGCTTTGAAAATAGAATACAAGTGTACCTTACTATATATATAACTCGATCTAAGTAACCGTAAAAAAAAAAAAAAACTTATAGACAATAATTATCATAAAAATAGCTGCAAAGAAATTCAACTTACAACATTGAAACCACCATCTAAAAACATAACACCTATGGATGGTAAGTGTCTGAGTCCAACCCAAAATTCTATATATGGGCCAGGCTCAACTCAAAGCTTGATTGTATATGAGGCTTCAGGCTCTGTGCCCGATATTGAGCCCTATTAGACTTGACTAATTTTTTTAAATTAAAAAATTGTTTTATTAAAAATAACATTATTTTATAAGAAAATTTTGAATTTCAGGAGGGACAACTCGAACTTGAATCCGATCTGAAACTTAAATTTTGAAAAAAAAAAGTACCATTAATTTCAGATCAGGTCAGATCGAACTATGTTTTCTTTTGTAATCCCGAGCAATACCTTATTGAGAGGGACTAATTTTCCAAAATAAAGAATTTTACATAGAACATTGTTTTAAACTATAAAAATAAGGAAAAGATCACTTTACAATATGGACAAGAGAAAGAATAATAAGTTCCATTGCGCCACGAAACACGCATCTTATAACTAGGGAGTTATCAGCATTTTGATCTACAAAATTATAGCTATAAATACGAGAACGTTTGTTGCTTCAAATCAACAATTTCTTTTCAAGAAATCTCTTTCAATTTAGCTATGGAAATGAAGGGCTCTAGCAATAAAGCAGCTGCTTTGCTTATTGTTGTAGCTTTAGTTCTATCTCCTATTGCTATGGCTGATCAATGGTGTCTGCGGGTTCAGAACAAAATGAGCGATAGAGCGAAGCCGATGATTGCACATTGTGGCGCACTTTCGCGGTCTGGGGAGAAGATGATTCCGGTCCGGGGTGAAGAAATGAAATTTTGTTTAGAAGAATGGAAGATGAAGATGATTTCCTGCACCTTGTACACATTCCACCGTAAAAAGAAAATTGACTTCACACCATTTCCTGGGGATGATAGCTTTAAGAGTAAGTGCAGCAATGGAGATTGTATTTGGGTGGCTAAAGGTAGAGGATTGTTCTTGTTCAATGGTGCTGCCAACACCTACGAGTACCAGACTCCGTGGGTAGCAAATAATTAGGTTTGAGATTGACACCAAGTTCACAATCATGGTACTGAAGGCTCTTTGATTATGCATAAACATAGCTCATAATCTTGTTGACTAGGTGTTTTCATTTTTCTTTCAATAAATATGAAAAAAATCAAAGAGGATTTTGTTCTTGTAAGTTTGTCTGTTGAATTAACTCTTTGAACTATGTAATTGAGAGATCTAATTGCGACCAAATACTATCGGAGTACGTCAAAGTTTGAATGATTCACTATTTAATTTTTGTTTTTTTAAGTAAAACTTTTCTGTATGTTTTATCTAATTTATCTCTCTCGAAAATCTAAATGACTCCACCATTTATAGTTTCTATGCACAGATTGGAACAACGAGGTCCATATAAAATAACAAACCATTTTCATTAAAAATGTTAATCAATTAGTTAAACATTAACGATAATTCATAAAAATATATTTGCATTTTTATAAATAGAGTTATTTAATGGATCTCATGAGATCATGAAAATGAAAAACAAAATCCTTATGATATTAACTTTAATTAATGCAGTTATAAATTATTACGAGATAATTTCAATTAATAAGAGTGTAATTATGAATAATACAAGTGAAATTAACATCAGACAAGTTTAATATTCAAATTGACTACTTCAATCCTGTTGGATAAATTTTTGTATTTAATTCCTCATTCATTCCTTAAAATTTTTTAACACAGTGCTCAACGCTATGGTTCTTAGTATTTTGCATGAAAATGACGCAAGAGAAAGTGTAAAGAACATAAATACATTGAGAAAACCAAACAATTAAACTATTGCACTTAATGTTTTAATCAATTTCATCATATGATAGCAATTATAAATTTTAAGTATCTACCTGATCATTTTGAATGTAGAGTTTTACTAAACAAAAAATGGATTAAAATGTATTAATATATGAATAGTCCATGTTATATTGAAGTAGAAAATATATTTTTTCTAAAAAACATAGAAAATATATAGAAATTTATGTCACTACATGTTCCAAAAAATTATAGAACCAATCTAGAATTTTGTTAAACTACTTATATTAACTAATTCAAGTTGCACCCACAAATCATGACATAAATAATCATGTCTTCATAATAATTTTCAATATATTGTATTCCATATCTCCAAAGAAAGTTAATTGAGAATACAATAAATTTAAATGATTTAATTAACTAGTTCTTTGTTCATTCAATCAAGAAAGCTTACCTCTTGTGTGAGTGACAATGTAATTACGAGGCCATAATAATTATAACAAAACCCTCTCAAAGTCTGCCTTTATTCATATGTAAGATCTTCTCCTATATATATAGTTTTTGAAAATAAAGTATTTCATTGAAGGCTGTAAAGGCTGACAAGGTCAAAAGTTTAAGGCTATATTATCAAAAGGAAAAGGTAAGTATAACATCCTCTTAGCATCTATAAAAACAGCATTTTGAATCTAGAACTGTACCTCTCCAATCTTCATCTTCTTTTATTAGAGTAACTTATATCCTCATTGGCATGATAAGCAACTAGGATCTCTTTGATCTAGCAAGAAGTTTTGTGTGTAATTGCAAATTGAGTAAACTAAGCAGATCAAACAGAGACTTGAGCCTTTCTTATCTTTGCCAATTCTATTGTACTGTTGTTTTGCCCAAACCAAGATGTTTTCCCAATTTGTAAGTGGTTATTGACAAGAAATTTCAGTAAGTAGTTAAAGAAAGTGAAGAAGGATAGATCCGATTTTAGGCAAAACTGTAGGAACTCATCAAATAGTAATTTCAAACAACAAGGAAAAACTCAAAAGGGTGAAAGAAAAGTGAAAAAAATTCAATGTCATGAGTGGCAAGGCTTCGGATATATGCAAGCGGAACATGCTAACATCTCGAAGAAGAGAAAAGGAAAGTCCTATACAAGCACTTGGAGTGAGAATAAATCCGGAAGTGAATATGGTAGTGAAGAAGAAGCTATGAATAGTGCTAGGTTAGTTGTTTTATACAATAAAAGTCCAGTTACTTGCTTTACAGCAACCAAGAAGGAAGTATACTAATGACAAAAATGTGAGTAAATTAGAAAATTTCGAGAAAAATGTAGACAAATCAGTTCAAAGCTCAATCTCAAATTATGACAGTGGTGAAAGTACTTCAGATGATAAAAAGGAAGATATTTATGAAGCCTATGAGTTAATGTATGCTAAATGGATCTAAACATGTAAGAAAAATGTGAAGTTGAAGGATAAAAACTCTACCATGAAGAACACCATTCAAGACCTTGAGAAGAAGTTGTTATTTACAAGAGATGAGCTTAATGAAACAAAGTTGAAGTTAGTCAGCACGGAAAAGAGAATAAGAATGTTAAATAGAGGTACCGAAAAGCTAGAAAAGTTGTTAGAAATTGGTAAGACTAAAGGAGACCTTTAAGGCATTGGCTATATAGGTGAATGTTCTAAGTTGAATGGTGAGAAAATTGGTGTGACTAGTTCTATTCAAGGAGAAATCTCAAAGAAAAATTGGAGGTTCATACCTATATGTCACTTTTGTGGAGTAATCGGGCACATAAGATCAAAATGTTACAAGTTGTTACAAATGATGTTTCAAATGGGTCAAAACCGAAAATCTAGACGCTCTTTATTAAATTTCCATTAGCAACCTATGTTACCAAAGTATTCTTGGGTTGGAAAGGGTCAAGTACAAGTACAAAGACGTAGTAAAGGAAAAACAAGAAATTGTCCAGATTCACAGTTAGTTACTACTTTTGAAGAAATTGTTCAGACTGAGGATAAGTCAGTTGCTTTAGATGAAGAAATCAACCAGATAGTTGATGATCGAGATAATGTGACGAAGAATAAGCCCAGGTTTGAATTTCTTCGAAGAGCACAGGAACTGTGTGCTTTATAATTTGAAGTATAGTTTGATGTTATTTATTACAAACAGCAACAAAAAAGGTTCTAAGGAGTTATCGTTTAGGTTTTTTGAGTTTTTATTTATGAATTTTCTAAGGTTCAGTTGATTGATGTATACATGAGGCTATGCTTGATGACGAGGTTTATGAATTTGATCAGTCTTATAAAGATGGAATTGAAGTGAGCAATGATATATTGGCATATGTATTAACTGATGGTAAATTGTCATCTTGGCTTTCTGCTATTGCACTATGTGCTTACGATTTTTTCGCTACACTTGCTACTAACTTTTAAGCTTCTTTATTCGTTGAGGTTGATCACATTAAAGGCATTCTTGTTTTGACATTGCTCTGTCTCAAAGGGGAGACATTGGATTGTTTTTGGTGACTTTTCAATTTAGGGAGAGATTTTAAGGTATCTATGTGACTATTAATCTTGCTTTTTGGCATATTTTTATCCCGAAGGAGAGAAATTTGGATGATTGAATAATTGTTCATTATTGTTTCTTTGGATATTTCTTGAACTTGAAGAACTTTGGATGTTCTTTGAAACTTGATGTTGGAATAAGGGGGAGTTGTTTTTTCATGTGGATTATATGTCCAAATATTTTTTTAAGGAAAGTTTCATATTTATGACAAACAATGCCAAAAAGGGAGAGATTATTAAGATATATGGTATATATCTTATAATTTAGTTTTGACATTTTTTGATAATTGGACATCTAAGATATTTTAATTTTAAATTTTAAAGAAAAATCTATTCTTTATAAATTTCAGTAAAAATAACAATAAAATATATAAGATACAATGATTAAAAAAACAAACAAATTCGGTAAGTTTATCCATAAAAACCGTAAACCAGCTAACTTTTCTGTTCAATTTTAATTTTTAGGTTCGATTTACTTTAATAATCGTTGTTATTAAAAACTGATAAATTTATCAAATAATCAGTTAGTTTTTATAAATTAATTATTTTTATAAATCAAAATAAATCAATTAATTTTCATTTAACATTCTCTTTTTTCAATTAAATTTTAAACTTTTTCAAAAAATAAGAACAAATTTTCAATTATATTTTAAAATTTTAATTTTATTAAATTTAATCGATTTATGATGATTTAATATCAGTTGAATCTTTTAAACTTTAAACTTCTTATCTTACCAATTTAACTTTTAGGCCAATTTTTAAACATTTACAAGATATAAACATTAGACATGAATTGATTAAATATTATTAATATGGTAATCTAACTCATTTCTTAAATTATTGGTTTTGATAAGATTTAATTGGTTCGTTTTGAATTTAAAAACTAGGTTGAATTATTGTGCGAGTTATATTTGATTTATACAAGTGTGGTGTTCATATTACCAGTATTTAGTAGTTATTTTTAAACTGAAGTTTAGGAGACCGAGTCTTTTTAGAAAACTGAAAACTATAAAGAAAATTTTCAAATATTTTAAAGATTAAGAGATTTTTAAAATATTTTCTTAAATTATGTAAATGAAAAATCTTTTAGATTATAGAAGAGATCTATGAACATAACATTCTACTATGCAACCAATTCCTACTATGGAACAATAACTTGGATATGCTTACTATATACAATGCAAACAAAGAAACTGAATCTATGTCTTGGCTCTGCGACTTTGCTTGTTGCTGTTCGTTATTTCCCAGAACAGAGGAAAAGACAAAAGTCACATGTGTTTTTTTTTTTTTTTAATGTTCTTTCTAAATATATCTAATCTAGTCTTCAGGTACCCTATTTGCTTATGGTAAAGGGCCAAAAATGATAGGTTCTAGGCAAATTATTGGCAGTGCCGGCCTGGGCAGGGCAGACATAGCACCTTGCTAGGGCCAGCATAAAAAAGGGCCTCATGGCCCCATCTTGTAATAAATGTACTTCATTATTCTACTACTTTATAACTTTTTCTTCTTTTGTTGGGCTATTTGTCATTACCGAAGACATAAGAGTCATTATTGTACTTCTCTGTAACTTTTTCTTCCTTTGTTGGGCTATTTGTCATTAGAAGACATAAGAGTGATTGTTCTACTTCTCTGCAACATTTTCTTTCTTTGTTGGGCTATTTGTTAGAGTATTAAATGTGGTAATAAATATAGACAACGTCACTGGAGAATGTAGATGAGGCCGTTAATATTTTCATTTTTCAAGAGTAATAAGCGTAAGCAATTTTTAAGATTTAAAGTTAACTTTTTATACTTATAAATAATTTTGAAATATGTTGGTATATTTTTATCTTCTATTTTTTTATTTTTATCAATATATATATTTAAGGTATTCTAATTCAAAAATTAGCAGTAAAAAATTTCTCGATTTTGTCTTCTAAATTTTGAGTATAATATAAAGGTAAAATTTCTAATTTTTAATGTATTTTTAGCTTATTAAATATTTAAATATGTTATAATTAATTTGTCATTTGTGGACATTATATTAGTTTATTTTTTGAGTATGTTAATTTCTTGTATTTTTAGAAAATAGTGTCTCTTTATCATTAAAATTTGCTCTTTGTTTTTTTATTTTTA
>JAOSBL010000210.1:1910175-1925734 GCA_027568915.1 Erythroxylum roraimae
TTATTTCGGTTTTGCTTGTTTTTATATTTTATTGGTGCCAAGGAAATTTGCGAAAAGTTTGCGAAATAATTAACCCCCTTCGATTTTTCAATTATGAATCTTGAGCCCTCACAGATATATAAAAAGGACTTCACTATGAACAGCGCTTGCTGACACTTCACTACGAACGACGCTTGCTCTCATTGTTCTTTGGACGAGTCCTTGTTACATGCCATCCGCGACTGCGCTCGAGTCCGGCATGTGTGGAATAGCTTCCCTTCTCAGTTGATTCCCCAAAACTTTTACAGGTTGCCTATGAGAGAGTGGCTCCATCACAACCTCCACCTTCGCCGCAAGGTGCTAGGCTATGACTGGTCACTCCTCTTTGGCATCACCTACTGGTTTCTATGGCATTGGCGGAATCTGTCCCTCTTCGATGCTCAGTTCTCTTGGCCATACTCACCCATTTCTCATATTTTGTCTTATGCAAGTTTGGTCCTCCAATCGGCCATGTGGCACAGCAGGGCGACGGCTGCTAGTCCGCGCATTCAGCAGGAACTCCTTATTGGATGGACCCTACCTCCCATAGGCTGGATCAAATTAAACACAGATGGCGCGAGCAAACGGTCTTCAGCCACAGCAACTGCAGGCGGTCTTCTCTGAGACAGTGAAGGCAACTGGCGAGGAGGCTTCTCCCATAACATTGGTTGGTGCACTCTTCTCACAGCGGAGCTCTGGGGCGTTTATACTGGACTGACTCCAGCGTGGAATCTG
Source organism: Erythroxylum roraimae (assembly GCA_027568915.1). NCBI lineage: Eukaryota > Viridiplantae > Streptophyta > Magnoliopsida > Malpighiales > Erythroxylaceae > Erythroxylum > Erythroxylum roraimae. The sequence continues at coordinate 1,910,929 of JAOSBL010000210.1, forward strand.
GGGTACCGCTGGATCGAGAGGTGGATTCTACCACAGTGATCGACATCCTTTCTTCCCCGAATCATCGGGCCCAGCACCCTAATCCTATAGTCCTAGGCATTACCGAATTGTTCACTAGGAACTGGACTGTTGTTCATCGCCATGTTTATCGAGAGAGCAACAAAGGCGTCGACTGGCTTGCTCACTATACTAGTCATTTTGACGTCAGGGTCACATTTTTTTGATACTACACCTATAGGGTGCCATATGATCCTTGTAGCGGATCTTTCGAGAATTTGTTTCCCCGTCTTGTTATGTAATCCGGTTCTATTTCCCTTTACAAAAAAAAAAAAAGAACTTCAGTGTTACTAGGTTGCCTCGAAAAGGCTCTTATATACCTATATTTTAAAGATGATTGAGGGGGAAATTGAAAAATACAAAGTACAAAACAATCTCGAATTTCATGAAAATAAAATCAAATTAATTTAACTAAAGTACTAGAAATATAATTCTAATTCACTTCTCTTGTAATTTCATTTACTCTAATTTAATATATGTGTGAATGTAATTTACCCAAAAAAAATATGTGTGAATGTATACATATTTGATATTAGTTTTCTGAAAAATATTAAAAATAGAAAAATATACTGATTATAATTTTTATTTTACGAAACCCTTAAGATAACAATGTAAAAGAGGGAAAAGAATATCAAATACGTGGTAACGAAAGATGGCATTCATTTACCATTTGATATTTTATATTTACTGTAATATCTTTATTCTCATGTCAAAAACCTAAGCTTGGTGGTCAGAAAATGGCATCATACAGTTGTCTATCATAAACTATGCAAATACCTTGAAATTCTCATATTAATATCCAAAAACGCAATCTGTATCACAATGGATGGGAATTGAAAATTAAATAATTGCAAGCGAACATAAGGCTGATTACTATACTTTCTTGATGGTTGGAAGTTTAAACTAGCGAAAATTTATAATGCGAATTAATCTAGAGAAACAGACAACAAACATGTGATTTCTATAACTACTATTATTAAATGAGACATTTGAAAGAACTGTAAATGTTTTTGTTTCAGGTTTGACTTCTACTTGATTGTTTCTTCGTTATGAACTCTTTTTTATAAATTGTTTATGAATATTTATTGTTCTTTTTATTAGATGTTTTGATGTAATTATTATTTATTAAAATGATGAAATTATATTATTGTAATATTTTAAATATTTTGTATTATTCTTAATTTTATATTTGTATGATGATGATTGTCTTTTTATATTAATTGTGGTTATTATTTATACGTGAAATATTTAAAAATTATTATTATTTCATATTAATTGTAATTACTATTTATTATTATAATTTTTGAAAACAAGGTTGATGTAGTAAACAGTAAACTAGTAAAGTATGCAATATAACTGTAAAATATACCGATGGACTATTTTGCAAAATTTAAAAATTTTAGGGATTGTTTCATAAATTTAAAAAATGACCTGAAACGATACTCAGTAGTGACCGGGTTTAGTACAGTACCGTACCAGAACTCAACCAATACCAAATTTGATACGGTATTCGCAACTTTGATTTAATGTATAGATAAATAATCATTTTTCATGAACCCCTGATTATCTATACATACACGGCAGAAAAACCAAAACCAACAGATAATAATGTGGTCCTGTTTCTTTTATAGTCCAACTTCTCTCATACTTTCCAAGATAATCACAATGACAAAGCTTTAGGCATCAGAAACTAAACGCACGAATTAAATCATTACTAGGGTGAAGTTGCACTCGAAAAACTTTCCCGAATCACACTTGTGGTTGAAACATAACCAAAACGCATATGTGGCTTCGTCTTGTAACAAAGAAGAAACAAATAGAAGCGTGAACCGAAAACTTGAAATTCGAAGAAGAAATTTGACGAGCAATTATGCGATATTTTCAAGAGAAAACATAGATTTAGAACATACCACATGTAAACTTAATTTATTGCACAAACATAATCATAATAATTCTATATTCCAAATTTGAAATTTCTATGTTTACATGAAAATATAAAATATGAAGTACACCTTGATCCATAAGTGTAATTTTGTTTGAGACAAACCCTTTTAAAAGATTGAATGTGAAGAAACTTATTTCTCTTCTCTTTCTCTCAATAATTCTACTTTTCAATGATGAAAATAAAAGTTGTATATGGATAAGAGAGAGGACCAGTTTTAAATTAAATAAAGATATCTTTGAACCGATACCATCAAATAGTATGTGTAAAATACAATCTTATTTTAATTAATCAACATTATCTTCCTTCGTCAAATTGAAAAATCATACGTTAGCAATTAATATTATTAAAATTATAATTATTTAATGAGCCACTTATTCAATATATATAGGTTTTACATTTTATTCTTAAAATTTTGTGTATGTTCTATTTCTTAAGAGACTCGTTCGGACCAAATATTCATTTGTTCACTCGAACTGAATATAATTGCTTGTTTGTATAAAACTTATGTGATTGTACTACAGGTGAAAAGTCGTACATGGGATAGGATGAGGTAGTTCACTGCTCCAATATCGAAATCATCATCAAGTTCTATCCGATTTAAATATGCTTTAACATCTCTACACCTAATGCTTCTCTCCCTTGGATGAAACTTTTTTTTGGATTGGTTGATAATTCATCACCTGAATTTAATTAACTTTTATTAGGTGAAAAGTATATGGGAAAAAGTCAACGGATTGGTAATTAATCCTCTTGAGAGTGCTTTTGTATCAATATCAAAACAAGAGTGACCATTTGGAAGATTTGTGTCAGCATTCAATGTTTTTTTTGGCTTATCTATTTATTACTATTATGTCATTTTGTGAAAAGTTACTTTATTTTTTGAAGGGGCCAAGGTTTTTATTTTGTTTTTAAGTATCTAAAGACTCTAATCTTCTTCACTCACTCAAGAAAAAAAAATGGATTCTCAGGGATTTAACCAAACAACCATTCAACTGGCTAATGCATCCAGTCCCAATGGTGGAAATTCTACTGTAGACCTAACCTTGAAGCTAGGTTTACCAATTGGTGAAGATGAAAATAACCCTCAAATTGGATTAATGTTCAACTCTATCAGTGTGGCCCCTAGTGTTTCTATCTTCAATTTGCATGGTGCCCAAGGCCAGGTATAATTTTTTGTTATGCTCTTCCAGCCTTTAAATTTTTTTGTAGATTTTTCATTTGTATATATTTGTATATTTTTCTTCATTTTTTTAAAAACTTTCGTAGAACTACTTTGGTTGGTGTCTCAAGAAATTGGGATTCTAAGTTCTTGATCAAGACCAACAGTCGATCTAAATGTCTCCTTTTCTTAGACAAAGTATCAAGTATGAATACGTTCAATTTCTTCTTGCTAATAAAAGATATTAATGGTAGTTTCTGAAATAATTCAATTTAAGGCTAACAGTTCCTAATAAAGATAATGTTTGCCTTTGATTGTACTAATTTGCAAGTTCAGTTCTTTCAGTGATGTTAATGATCAAAAGATAAATGATTAATCTTCACTTCTTATAATTATGGAAAATGATATTTTATCCATTTCAGAACTCAAATTAACTAATTAGTTGATCAATTCTATTTATTATAAAAGAATCTAAATTTTGATTTGTCGTATTATTAATTTATATTTTTATAATTATTATAATGAAAGACGCTTAATTTATTACACGTGGTTAGCTGATTAAGCTATTCAATTGATTTATAAAGACTAAATTAGTTTTTATTGATGATGTGTTAGTACTGTAAATTTCATTTTCACTTTTTTTCTTTTGTAGTGTAGAATTTATTGAGCTTAATTAATAGAATAGTAGATAGCTTTCCTAACCCCTTTGAATAAAAACTAGTAACTACTATTGTTATTATATATGCCTAATTCCACTATCAAATTATATCAATCCCGAAACAAAAATATGATATGAATCGAATAATAACTAGAAACAGAAACTAAAGATATTGTTTAAACAGATCCAAAATACTTATGAACCAGCAAATGGAGGCAATGGTAGGAGAACTCGTAGACAACGAGGTGTTGTTGTTTACTACCAATTCATCGATGACACCAAAATAGGTAGCATCTATGAGGTAAATAATACTCAGGAAAATGCTAGTATGAATCAGAACTCAATGGTTGCCAACTTCCATGGAAGGCCAAGCTCGAGTACTCCTAACTCCATTGCTGATAACCTCAACCTTGGATTAGCACCACCGGTGGAGGCCATAAACAATAACCATGTTCATGACCATCGAGCTGCTGAAACCAATTTGAGATCTAGAGCTTCGAGGAGACAATCTGAGCCTCATATAAGGTGTACAAATGTCCATTGCAACACCAATGACACACCAGTATGGCGTCGAGGTCCTCTTGGTCGAGGGGCAAGTCTTCTTTCCTAAAATAGTCAAACTTATACATAGAGTTACACATTAATGAGAAATTTATTACTTGAACATGATTTATAGATCCCTAACTAAATTTTTAGAGTAATGTGTTTTGATTGTTGTTTCAGACACTATGCAATGCTTGTGGAATCAGGTATAGAAAGCAAGAAAAGAGAAGGTTGGAAGAAACAGTGAATGAAGAGAATAATGGAGCAAATTGCTAAAGAGATGAGCTTATGGCTTGCTCTAAATGAAACCAAACTAACTTCTGTATTTCCTTTCTATATTATGATATGTTGCTGTTAAGACTTTGAATTTTATTTTGTTATGTTTGCCTTAAGAATTTGCCAAGTAAAGATAGAACTTATCTGGATACTTATATATTTATTTCTCTTAATGGTGGCAATGAACTGGATTGGCTTCAAGTCCAATTCAAAACTCGATCGAGTTTAACAATTCTAACTTGAATTTGTGTTCAATTAGGTTTAGACTGTATGAAGATCGAGTTTAACAATTCTAACTTGAATTTGTGTTCAATTAGGTTTAGACTGTATGAAGCATGATTGAGTCTAATCGAACTTGAATAAATATACATTTTAAATTTTTAAAAATGTAAAATGATAAATATATATTTAATCAAATTTTATGGTCTACACCAAAAGATTAAATATATATTTTAAAAATAGACTTGTCTTTGTATCTTAGCTAATGAAAGTACATGAAACTAAAGAGAAACAAAAGGTGGTGTAGACCATGAAATTTGGCGAAGATCCGTGGACCACCCAAACCCATCTTTCTCAAGATTCCTACTATGGTTAGACTACGTACTTCTGGAATCTACTGATATGTTATTGTTGTTGTTGAAGATGTGAAAGGACTATGAAGGAATAGTCTTCCTTTCTTTGATCATCTTCTCTCTGAAAGAATAGGGATTGGTACGGAGCTGGTAAAGGAATCACTTAGGTTATTTAATTGTCACATTTATAAAATTAAGATTAATTACATTATATTCCCAATTTCTTATTTTTATTTTTCTACAAATTATTGATGATATTATTTATTGGACACAAATTTTTTTAGACTTCGATAGTTTTATTTTAATTTTTATATTTTAAAGATTATTTGTGATATTATTTAAGCTTTATGTTTTTATTTATAATATTATTTACAAGTCACATAATTTTTCAAATATTTTATTAAATTTTGTTCATTTATAATTTTTGTTCATTTTCAAAACAAAGTTATTTTAGATTTTAAATTAAGAAATTTGATATTAAAATAATATTAAATTAGAAAATAAAATCAAAACTATATTATTTTAAGTTGAATCAAACAAAATTGAACCACGAACTTTAAATGGCATTTACACCACCTCTTAAGAAATCGGGCCAACCGGAACAAAGGGTAAACCTAAGCGACTCAAGCTATTGTTAAATAAAAGTTGTTTTTGAATGGATTTTAATTATTCAAAAGAAGTGAGTTCGTGACTTTTTATGCATGTTTATAATTTTACTTCCAAAATTACCTTTTAATTTCTCTCACCTCTTGATTACACAGATTACATTTTCAAGACAATTTAACATGCAATTAATAAGGGTACATCAAACATTTTACTACCTCTGATTCATAATAAGTGTCGTTTTAGATGAATGCATACTTATTAAGAAAGTTAATGAAATGTCTGATATACCCTTATTAATTACATGTTAAAGTGCCTTGAAAATATAATCTGTATAATCTGTGTAATTAAGATGTGAGAGAAATTAAAGGTTAATTTTGGAAGTAAAATTATAAATATGCATACAAAGTCAAGAATGACACTTATTTTGAATAATTAAAATGTATCTAAAACGACACTTATTATGAATCGGAGGGAGTATTAGCTTTCTTAATAAGTGTGCATCCTTCTAAAACGACTTTTATTTTAAATAGGAGAGAGTATGCTGTATTAGAGGTACCGATGAGTTAATGTCGTCAATTTAATAAGATTTACATACGCATCGTAAATTTGATGGAAATACTTGAAATTTTGAAAAGAAAATTTTTGGTAATTACCATATATCTACTCCATCCATGGGTTACATTGAATTGGATAAGAAGCTTATGTGCTTTTGACCTTTTTTTTAAATTAAAATAATTTTTACTATAGTTAAAACTAGATCTACATGATAAGGAGTTCAAGACTTTAAGCCTGCCATCGTATTACAATATGGTCAAAACAATTTCCTAAGAAAGGCAATATATCTACCTGAAAGATAGACCAGAAACAAAACTACTAAAAACACGACTTATACTTCATGGCCATGAAAAATGGCAAGATACGGTGCGTTGTTGACCTCTATTGTTGGTATTTAACATTAATCTATCGGATAACTAGTTTGTTTTCTTATGCACTAACTACGAAGTCCATGATTCATGACAATATGCCAACCACAGAGGCGGTCCTAGGCAAGAGTCGACTGGATGAAAAGAATTTGAAAGCTTGAGAGACCTGCCTGCAATAATGACTCAATTTAAACTGAAACGTGAAACAAATTCACTGTCCGAGCTAATAATGACTCAATGATAGTGTTCTGCAGTTTGATACTTTTTCAGAACAGAAAGCTCAGGATTTGGAAACCGGCTTTGTGTTGGCATTCCCTGCTTGATCAAGCTTTTGGCTCGAATCTTCTGCAGGATTCAGCTTTGAAGCCTTATCAAGCGCTTCCGCTGCCTTGGCCAAGTAAGTTTCAAATAGCTTCAGAAGCCCTTCCTTCGGTGTATTTTTGGTGATGATATTTGAAGCTCTGAGCCTAAGTTCAGTTGCATATACATTCAACGATCTATCCTGCATTTTAGATTCTGCTTCCACATTGCCACTCAATGCTACTGTAGCTTTGCAGTCTGTCCTCCACCGTTTTAATACGTAGTGATGCGGTATATAGAAGACATTTTTCCAATTCAGTACCCTCAGAGCATGACTGCATAAAATGTCAATGGATTGAAACTTTCCACAGGTACATTCAACTGCGGAGTCTAAAACATTATAAGTAACAATATACTCTCCTTTTCCACATACCGTTTAGCTGAAAAGTTACAATTATCCCATCATTTGACCTTTCTTCTATTGCCACCGAAAAAGATCTGCATAACTCCTCCCAAAATGTTCGAAACATAGTGGGTGTGTACACTTCTGCTGCTTGTTTCTCTATCTCACTTCTCGGAATGCTTTCAACACATTGACAATCTTCATACAGTTCTTGGTTGCGCATTTTCTCGGCTAATTTCTCATCCTTTTGAGCTATGTTCTGGAGAGACATTGACTTGCCTGTTATGTTTTGGGAAATGTTTACGATACTCTCAGTAAATTGGATACAGTGTATTCCAGCAGAGAATGTCCTCTCAAGATATAAATGAGACCATCTATTCCGCAGAGCGTAAAAGAGTTGAAAGCCAGTGATTATTCCCGAGTTCGTATTTATTAACAATTGACTTCCAATGTGATTCAAATTCCCCCCTAGTCTGGCAACCAAATACACATTTATTGAATATGCTTGCAAATCTAGGTTGCCTATAGCTGTCATAAAGATGCTTTGCTGCATTTTGGTAAATACACCATTGTATCAATTCAATGTTGTGTCTCTGGCAATACGAACTTTATTGCATTGGCTACTATTAGACTATCATCAGTAAAAATTGTTCTAAGATGTCGTCCCATCACCTTCAGAAAAGATTCAATAGACCAAACAAAAGACTCTACACTTTGATCAATCAAGAAAGCACAACCAAACAAAATGTGTTGTTATTGTTGATGATGATTGAGTCCTAAAAATGGCATGGAGATCATATCATATTCTTTTATCCTAAATGATGTACCCAAAACGAGGACATCTCCAAAGCAATCATAGTCTATCCTTGACCTTCCATCCCTCCAGAGAAAGTTTGCAATTCGATTTGCTCCATCAAATTTGCACCGTATAGAAAAATGTAGGGTATCTTATTTGCAAGTGACTAAGATAGTTGAGTAGGCTCTCGCCATCATTAAGTTCTATACTAGTCAATTTCCTGTTTCCCAAATAGTTGCAGTTGTTTTTGCCACTTGCGCCATCACATCTTGCAACCTCATCCCTGTCAGATGAATGCTGCAAGTGAGAATTGGATGTCATCAAAAGCAATCAGAAAATTTCATGTTTAAGAAGTATCAGAAATTACTGCAATTGAATTGCCTTTCACATTACCACCTCTTCCACATAAACAACAGAAATTTAAAAAAAAAAGATACTGGGAGATGAAACTCTTGAAGGTGCACTCTTGAAGGTTGAAGAATGTACCTTCTTCCAGCTGCTAAAAGACAAGTCTTCCTGAACTCTTGAAGTTTTCTTCAAACACCTTGTGCACTGTTCACGTCTGCTCCAACAAGATGGGAACTTCAGCAGCTTGAAATCTTCCAATTGAAACTTGAATATTGCTCTAGAATTGTAATAGTCACTCTCTTACAAGTTCTGTGTATTTGGTTAATGAATTGAAGTATTTGGGAAAATTTGATGTCACTCTCGTATGAAATTCAAAAAACAACTTCTGTTTTGAGCAGGTTACTGGTTTTTGTGAATGCACTACTTCATTCTACTTCTAAAATTGATTAGCTTCTGGAAAAAACAAAACAAGATGAACAAAGCAAAAATTCTGGAAATTGAACTAATGCCCCTTTTGTATTGATGAACTTTTTCTATTCTTCTCTCTTTCAACTTGAAAGGAAAATGAAGATGAGCTTTATATTAGCTCTAAAGCATTCTGATCCAATTTTGTAAACTGACTGAAAGATAAAGGCATAATCTGAAGGGTAAAAACTAGACTGGTACAAGCATTTCCTCCTTTGCCAAAACACAAAAGTAACCACTTTGTCCATAGCATAACAGAATCCGACATTTTCTTACAATAACTCTGAAATTTGTTGACTGTAGAGGACATTTTCTGATTTGCAACAGATGTGATTGAGATGTTTTGTGATGATCTGGCCATTTCTTCATTAATTGGCTCTAATGATACTCATTTAACTTGATCTTTGTTCAGCTTCACTAATCAAAAATCCTGAACTTCTCTGCATCCATTGATACTGTTTCTACTGATTTCCTTTTTTTTTTTCTACTTTCCAAACACTTGATTCAATTTCTCAGTTCTGGACAGCTCGAAATTTCCATATCTGCTTCTTTCATTTTTTCCATCTTCTTTTCTGCCTTGAGCTTCATCCACCTGACCCTGAACTTCATTACTTCGATCCATGCAACTTTGAATTATGCCAAGTATCATCATCTCCAACTTCCATTTGCTCCTGAAGTCCTTTAGCTTACCTTTCAGAATTCTTTTCTTCCTAATCTTCACTGAGATAGCTAATTCCTCCACCATCTTCAATATTTCAGGCTGCACAAAACAATTCAATTCAACAGCTCCTCCTTTGTTTTGTGGAGCCTGCACACCTATCATCTTCTTTAGGGACTCAAACCTCCATCTTGGTAAGGCTTTAGTGAACAAATCCGCAAGCTGAAAACTTGATCTTCCAAAAGCCATCTTAATCTCCTTCTCTTCAATCAATTCTCTAACATAGTGATATTTCACTTTCATATGCTTAGTTCTCATATGATCAGATGGGTTTTCTGCCATTGAAATTGCTGCACTAGAGTCACAATAAATGGTCACACATTTTTCTCTCAATTCATCTACATTCATCAGAATTTTCTTTAGCCATTGAGCTTGCTTGGCAGCCATGTTCACTGCCACATACTCAGCGTCAGCCGTGGATTGTGCAACTACTCTCTGCTTTTTTGAACTCCAAGCAAAAATACCAGTCCCCAAACTACAACAATACCCACTCCTGCTTTTACAATCATCATTTCCAGCATAGCTTGCGTCACTAAATACATACAACTCCACATTTTTCCTTCTTCCATACCAAACTCCATGTTCAACAGTATATTTGACATATTTCAATATTCTCCTAGCATACAATGCATGATGTCTCGAAGGATTATGATTGAAACCAGCCAAAACGTTCACAGCACATGCAATGTCGGGCCTTGATGCACTTAAATACATTAAAGATCCAATCATGCTTCTATAATAAGTCACATCAAATTGCTCACCTGGTTTTGTTGCTTCCAACTTCAACTGATGCTCCATGGGTATTGTTATGCCACTGCTGTCTTTCAAGCTAAATTTTTCAATCAACTCCTCAGCATACTTTCTTTTATGAATGAAGATCTCATCCTCTCTTCGCTGAATTTCCAGTGCCAAGAAGTACCTCATCTCCCCTAAATCAGTCATTTGGAATTCTGATTTCATTGATTCCTTGAATTCTTCCACAAGATTATCTTCGGTACCTATCACCAACAAGTCATCAACATACAATGAACATATCAATTTCCCTTCAGCATAAGTTTTAACATATAATGTAGCTTCACTTTTGCTTCTCTTAAATCCACTTGGCATCAAGTAGCTGTTAATTCTCGAATATCAAGCTCTTGGAGCTTGTTTCAAGCCATACAATGCCTTCACCAACTTGTACGCCTTTTGTTCTTGTCCCTCCTTCACATAACCTTTAGGTTGCGTCAAATATACTTCCTCATCCAACATCCCATTGAGAAATGCACTCTTCATATCCATTTGATGCACTTTCTACCCATTGTTTGCTCCTAAGGCCAACAACAACCTCACAGTGTCCAATCTTGCTACTGGAGCATAAGTTTCTGTATAATTTATCCCATATTCTTGCTTATATCCCCTCACAACAAGTCTTGCTTTGTATTTGTTAATTGAACCATCCGGATTCAACTTTTCTTTGTAAATCCACTTCGAGTCTACAACCTTGGTTTCTGGACTTGGTAAATCCACCAGTAGCCATGTACCATTCACTTCATCTGCTGAAATGAGCTCATATTTTATTCGCAAACACCTTTTTTACTAATATTTTGTGTATATTCGACTGTTTTAAAAGACTGACCAAATATTCATTTATTCCCTCTGTCAAATACAATACAATTGCTTGTTTGTATAAAACAATCTGTCTTTGTACTACAGGTGAAAAGTTGTAAATGGGATAGGATGTGGTAGTTCACTACTCCAATATCGAAATCATCATCAAGTTCTATCCCATTTAGATATGCATTACCATCTCTACACACCTAATGCATCTCTCCCTTGGATGAAACTTTATTTTTTGATTGGTTCTCTTGAATTTTATTAACTTTTAATAGGTGAAAAGTATATGGAAAAAGTCAATGGGTTAGTAATTAAGCCTCTTAATAGTGATTTTGTACCAATATCAAAACAAGAGTGACCATTTGCAAGATTTGTGTCAGCATTCAATGGTTTTTTTTTTTTTTTGGCTTATCTATTTATTACTGATATGTCATTTTGTGAAAAGTTACTTTATTTTTTGAAGTGGGCATAGGTTTTTTTTTAAGTATCTAAAGACTCTAATCTTCTACACTCTCAAGAAAAAAAAAAGATATGGATTCTCAGGGATTTAACCAAAGAAACATTCAATTGGCTTATGGCTAATGCATCCAGTCCCAATGGTGGAAATTCTATTGTAGACCTAACCTTGAAGCTAGGTTTACCAATTGGTGATGATGAAAATAACCCCCAAATTGGATTAATGTTCAACCCTATCAGTACGGCCCCTACTGTTTCTATCTTCAATTTGCATGGTGCCCAAGGCCAGGTATAACTTTTTGTTATGCTCTTCCAGCCTTTAAAGTTTGTTTTTTTTTACTTCTTGTAGATTTTTCACTTATATATATTTTGCTGCATTTTTTTATTTTTGTAGAACTACTTTGGTTGGTGTCTCAAGAAATTGGGATTCTAAGTTCTTAATCAAGACCAACAGTTGATCTAAATATCTCCTTTTCTTGGAAACAGTATCAAGTATGAATACGTTCAATTTCTCCTTGCTAATAAAAGATATTAACGGTAGTTTTTGAAATAATTAAATTTAAGGCTAGGAGTTCCTAATAAAGATAATGTTTGTCTTTGATCTACTGAATTGCAAGTTCAGTTCTTTCAGTGATGTTAATGATCAAAAGATAAATGATTGATCTTCTCTTCTTATAAACTATAGAAAATGATATTTTATGCATTTTAGAACTCCAATTAACTAATTAGTTGATTGATTTTATTTATTATAAAAGAATCTAAAATTTGATTTGTCGTACTATTAATTTGTATTTTTATAATTATTATAGTGAAAGACACTTAATTTATTATACGTGGTTAACTGATAAAATTATTCATTGATTCATAAAGATTAAATTAGTTTTAATTCTAAATTAATTTTCACTTTTCTTCTTTTGCAATGTAGAATTTATTGAGCTTAATTTTTTTTGGTAATTAATTTATTGAGCTTAATTAATAGAATAGTATATAGCTTTCTTAGTCCTTTGAATAAAAAACTTAACTACTATTGTTATTATATATGCCTAATTCCATTATCAAATTATATCAATCCTAAAACAAAAATATGCTATGAATCAAACAATAACTAGAAATAGAAACTGAAGATATTGGTTAAACAGATCCAAAATACTTATGAACCAGCAAATGGAGGAAATGGTAGGAGAACTCGTAGAGAACAGGTGTTGTTGTTTACTACCAATTCATCGATGACACCAAAATAGGTAGCATCTGTGGAGCAAATAGTATTCAAGAAAATGCTAGTCATCAAAACTCAACGGTTGCCAACTTCCATGGAAGCAAATAGTATTCAAGAAAATGCTAGTCATCAAAACTCAACGGTTGCCAACTTCCATGGAAGACCAAGCTCTAACTCCGTTGCTATTACCTCAACTTTGAATTAGCACCATCAATATGTTAACTTAAAGTTTATATTTAACGATTTTGATGATAACTATATAATATTTCAAAATTTAAATTGAATTTATTTCCTTATATAGATAACGGTTTTTTTAAGGAAATATAATCATGACAAAATTACTTCCTTTCTTGCAGAAACCTTCGTAGTAAACTTTCCTTAGTAACATTCGAGAGGATATTACTTATTCGAACAATTAGCTCCGGAAATTTTTGTTCCTGCAAAGATGATATTGAAAATTCAAAGTCAACTCATAATTAAGATGAAGCAACAGTTAGTTAAAGAAACTGACTATTTAAAGAAGAGCAACATCACTTGTGAAATAATGAACATACACATACGTTCGAAATATTTGAGCAGTATCTATATTCTTGAAAGTCGTATCATTCTTATTGTGTCTTAGAAAGTAAAATCACTCTATCAAGAGAGAAATTGTTATTTGAGAACTTACTTTTAATTTTATATTTTATTTTTCTGTAAGCTTTTAGAAGCTTATTATACTCTTTGAACGTGCAAAGTTGGAGAACCTTGAAAAATATATACTTGCGAGTTTGGAGAAGTTCGTCAAATTTAATAATTGGATTTTTATAATAAAATACTCAAGTTGGATACTTGAGGACTGAACGTAGGCTTGATTGTTAGCCGAACCAGTATAAATCTACTGTAACATTCTTTCTCTCTTCCGAACTTTTAAATTGTTGCTTTATAAGTTTGTGCTTTCAAAAGACTCTTTCAATTTTTCAATAGGCTCTTTCTGTTTCTATAAAGCAAAATGTTATTTTCGCTTTAAGTGTCAACAGACTCCTTTCAATTAATAGACTTATTTCTATTTGAGCTCTAACAAGCTCCTATGGTTTGACAAGCCCCTTTCTTTTTTAGCTCAAATATGATCCTTTCGATTAATAGACTTCTTTCGTATTTTAAATAACTAACATGATCTTTTCTTTTTAAACGTTAATAGGCTCCTTTTGAAGTTTTATATGACCTTTCCATTTATCAACCCATTTTGTTTAAGAAGTATTTTAAAGATTTAAAATCCCTTGCAAATTTTTTACACACAATTCACCCTCTTGCATGTATTTGCTTTATCATAGTATAGAGGCCATAAACAATAACCATGTTCATGATCAACAAACTGGTGAAACCAATTCGAGGTCTAAAGCTTGGAGGAGACAATTTGAGCCTAATATGAGGTGTACAAATATCCATTGCAACACCAACGACACACCGGTATGGCATTGAGGTCCTCTCAATCGACGGGCAAGTTTTCTTTCCCTAAAATAGTCAAAATTATACATAAAAAGTTACACATTAATGAGAAATTCATTACTTGAACATGATTTATAGATCCCTAACTAAATGTATAGAGTAATATGTTTTGATTGTTGCTTTAGACAATATGCAATGCTTGTGGAATAGGTATAGAAAGCAAGAAAGGAGAAAGGTTGGAAGAAACAATGAATGAAGAGAATAATGGAGCAAATGGCAAAAGAGATGACATATGGCTTGCTCTAAGTGAAACCAAACTATTCTTTATTTCCTTTCTAATA
>JAOSBL010000210.1:1941554-1955826 GCA_027568915.1 Erythroxylum roraimae
TGGAAGATCTGCAGAACTCCTCCTGAAATGTTCGAAACATGGTGGGTGTGTACATTTCTGCTGCTTGTTTCTCTATCTCACTTCTCGGAATGCTTTCAATACATTGACAATCTTCATACAGTTCTTGATTGCGCATTTTCTCGACTAATTTCTCGTACCGCTGAGCTATATTTTGAAGAGACATTGACTCACCTGTTATGTTATGGGAAATGTTCATGATGCTCTCAGCAAATTGGATAGACTGCATTCCAGCAGAGAATGTATTCTCAAGATATAAAGGAGACCATCTATTCCGTAAAGTGTATAGAGTTGAAAGCCAACAATTGTTTTCGAGTTCGTATTTACTAACCATTGACTCCCAATGTGATTCAAATTCCCCCCTTGACTGGCAACCAAATACAAATTCATTGAAGACGCCTGCAAATCCAGATTTCCTGTAGCTGTCATAAAGATGTTCTGCTGCATTTTGGTAGATAAACCACGTACCAAGACAATGTTGTGTCTCTGGCAATACCGACTTTATCGCATTGGCTACTGCTTGACTGTCATCGGTAAAAACTGTTTTAGGTTGTTGTCGGCTCATCGCCTTCAGGAAAGATTCGATAGACCAAATAAAAGAATCTACACTTTTATCAAGCAAGAAGGCACAACCAAATAAGATGTGCTGTTGATGATGATTTAGTCCTAAAAATGGCATGCAAATCATGTCATATTCCTTTATCCTGAATGATGTACCCAAAACCAGAACATCTCCAAAGCAATCATAGTCCATCCTGGACCTTCCATCGCTCCAGAAAAAGTTTGCAATCCGGTTTGCTCCATCAATTTTCACCGTATAGAAAAATGCAGGGTCTCTTGTTTGCAAGTGACTAAGATAGTTGAGTAGGCTCTGGCAATCATTAGGTTCTATACTAGTCAATTTCCTGTCTCCCAAATAGTTGCAGTCATTTCTGCTACTTGCGCCGTCACATCTTGCAACCTCATCGTCTTTGGCTTTTCCAACTTCATTTGTAGTCCAAACAGAGTGAGTTTCAGAAGCACATGCACGGGAGTCCCTATTTTGTCTGCCACCAGAATGTCCAAGTTCATGATTGTGATTAAGTTCAGCTATAGATATCACCCACTTTCCTTCGTCTACTGTAAGCTTGATCATGGCTGGACAACCTGTTCTCGTTTCTTTCCTTGTATATTTGGGTGTCTTGTTGCGTAGCGTCTTTAACCTAAACCCTTGTCTTGAACAGTAAAAACACCTTGTTTTGATAGATTTATCTGGCCTTCTTGTGACCTTAGCTTTTCTGACTTTGAACCCAATTCTTGAAGCATATTTTGTGTAGAAGCTATAAGCTTCCGCTTCAGAAGGGAACTCCATACCGCCTATTGGTTCATAGAAAATGGTGTTTTGTTGACTTTCATCTATGTGAACAGGTAATTCAGATTTTCCTTCATCCCCGTTACTTTCCGCTGAATTTGCCTCATCACAATCAGTTTCTGTTGATGATGACTGCTGCAAATGAGAATTGCAGGTCATCAGAAGCAATCTGAAAATATCACGCTTTAAGATGAGTATCAGAAACTACTGCAATTGAATTGCCTTTCACATTACCAGCTCTTCCACAAACAACAGGATCAAACAAAGAGATTCTCGGAGATAAAACCAAGTTTTATGCCTGTGAGATGAAGATAGAACCCTTTGCATATGACATGCTTAACTAAAGTCTGGGAATAACACTCAGATGCAACATCAAAACTTTAGTCCTGAGAGTACCACTCATAAATGATAAAGTGATAGAACCTGCAAATGTTCTACAATCCCACAGCACACACACAAACACATAGCAATGGCAGAATATAGTTTCTGTATTGATTGATCACTAGGACCAGTAAAAGACAAAGATAATGTGCTAGAATTCGAGGTTCTAGCTCCTCCAGCCTTAGGCTCAACTATACGTAAAATGACAGAAAAAAATATGCGTGACATTCCCCTCGCTTCTCCCGTACTGTTTTATTCCTCTGTCAGCTAACGAACTCTCCATGCCTTTGACAACTTTGCCCACCCCTTGTCCTAATATGACAAAGCCTACCCCTCCAATGCCTTGGTCTTTCTTCTATGGTAAGTGAACCTAATTTCTGGACTCCTATGGGTCGTATCATAAAGCTACTTAATACACTTTAGTTTCTATACAACAAAGATTGAATTATGATACCCAGATCTTCGGAATGGAGAGTGGAAACCTCAGACAAGCTTTTTTCAGAGGCAACTGATTGCAGAACCAGCCATTGCGAGACTTGTAGTTACTAGACACATGCAATGTCTTCAAATCAATAACAGTATCACCGCTGTGAGAATTCATAGTAACTGGAAACCTAACTTCTTTAAACATTTAACTCATCCAGTCATCTAGAAAAGCATTGTACATACCAAGCACGATCAAAAAAGAGATGATACACCTAATTGAAGTGGCAGTTGAGTGAACCTATAAGTCATTACACTAGCAATAGCATGAGTTTCTGTAATTTATTTCCCTGCATAACCTCAATAAAAAAATGTGTATGAAAAAGTACTTAACCTCTTATAATACTTAATATCTTCTCAGATGGACAAAACAAGCTTGACCCATCAGAGAAATTATGTATCTGCATTTATTTTCCTTTTCTTGGATTAGCTCTATAGCACCAATTCTGTATTTGTTCCTAGCAACTAACAAGTTCTGTTTTTTAGTAATAAACTCTACGATAAAGACTAAATAAATTTATTCCAACTTCTAAAAGAACAGCCTAAAAGAACACAAAGAATCATTCTCTAATATCCTGAAACTCATAAAATTTCATAAATTAGCTCATCAAATGAAACAGAGAATGTTAAGACATCGTGTCTCACCTTGTCACTGATGTTATCGACTGACATCTTACCCTTCCTCTTCTCCAGATGCCGGAGTTCGGAGGCCGTGTTTTGAGCCGCCGATGACTCAAACCAATTGTCAACTGTTGGCATTACCACTATTAGAAACATCCATAACAGAAGAAGAAAGGTTAACAGAGCTTTGGCTCGAGTACATGGAGTCTGTCAAAGCATTCTGTACATAACCAGGACCAGGATTTAACCATGGTGTTGCCAGGGCATCTGCAGTACCGGAAAACTTGTTAATGTCACATGAATTACTCCTTCCTTGCATGGCGAACTCTCCTCCTGATTCCAATGTAAACAAGGACTCGTCTTCGGGTTGTTTCATGTTAAATTGCTGATTCATCATCATCATCATCCCCATCTCCGATGGATCACAATTAGAGTCAGGAAAGTCTCCGTTCAGGATCATCCACGAATTTTCGAGGGAGTTAAGTGGGTTGTCGTTAAAAGATTGCTCGCTCCCAGGATTGTGGGAGAAAAGAGAATTTGATAGACCAGAACTTGTAGGAGCAGTTCCAGAACCAATCCCACAAGTTTGATCAACAGAAGACATCTGTTGCAACTGTGAGTCAGATTGATCATGGAATGACATCAGGGGAGTGTCAAGATTGTGGGGCTGTGTTTCCTTTGGACGTGATTGGTCAGTTCTCAAAATGAAAGACAGAAGAGAAGGTGAACGATTATCAGAGCTCGTTCTAGGACAAGTTCCAGGATTCAAACTGTCAACGTTGTTTGCCATTATGATCGTAGTATGTAATAAGAAGTGAACAAGCCTTCACTGTGGTGAAGCTTTGTGGGAAAGTTCAGTTACCGGAAACAATTAAAAAAACAAGTAAACTTTGTGGGAAAGTGCAGTCACCGGAAAAAAAAAAAGTAAGCTTTATTGACGAGTACAGTCATCGGAAACCAAAAAAATTTGTGGGGGAAGTGCAGTCCCCGGAAACAAAAAAAGTGAATCCTTGTGGGAAAGTGCAGCCGCCGGAGGCCAAGACAAAACGTAAGCTTTGTGGAGAAGGGCAGTCACCGGAAACAAAAAAGAAAGTAAGCTTTGTGGGAAAGTGCAGTCACGGGAAACAAAAAAAATGGCAATCTTTGTGGGAAAGTGCAGTCACCGGAAGCCAAAAAAGGAGGTAAACTTTGAATAATAATTAGATCAAAATATCCAATAAAAATAATAAATATCCTTAACTCTCAATCTATTACCATTTACAACGAAGAGTTCATGACGAGAAACACAATTAAGTAAAAATTAAACATGAAATAAAAACATTTATAATTACGTTACATATATAGAATTTAACATATACATCAAATATAAGTAAATTTAAAAGAAGAGGAAAACAAAAACCTGAAACGAAATTCAATCGTCTACGGAAGGATACCCGCTATAATTGCACTAATCTTAATTATTATTTGGTACAAAATTCTCATCGTTGAGAGGAACTTCATTATTATTATCATTCAAATTTAATGCACCAAATGACATGTCAATACTTTCTCATCCCGCTCTTCAAAAAAAAAAAAACTTTCTCATCCAAAATTATCTTCTAAGTCACTAACATCTACCAAATTCAGTTCTCTAGAATCCAATCGGCCAAAAAATCAATATTATCAATGGCAATTAGATCAGTTGAACTATTTGTACTATTAAGACTCTTAGTAAATAATAAAATTTAATTATTAGAAAATTATAAGAATTTATATCAAAATTAATAATGATAATAACATACATTTCCTGGAGCTTTAAATTGTAATAAATAAAAACCAAGTCATTCAACCTGTTATGCTCCAATCTATTCCTTTTCTTGGAGCAGATAAATTCAAATATGCTCTAGTTTTGTTTACAGCCTGTTGCACTCACACGTTGACTTAAAATTCGAATTATAAACCTTTTCAATTCTAGAACACCATTTCTGAATTAATCCCATCAAGAAACTGTAATTCGTAAGATAACAAAAGTAACATTTTAAACAAAATAAAGTGATAATTAATTTTCAACAAATGAGAAAAAGGAAACAACTAATACTTGGAAAAAGTTTTCATCTTTGTTGAATAGCAATCGACAATTTAAAATCTCCATAAGATAACTTATAAAGCTCCATTTGTGAGCTTAAAAGATCTTGCATTGCGTCAGTGCCAACAATTGTTGTAATAGTTAAAAGCATTCATCTATTAACTTCAGCTTGCTTATTAAAATCCAATCTAAAATACACACTAGGATTTAAAAAAATGTACCAATTGCAAACAACGAAGAAGAAATTTATCTTTCTCTTCTCTCATTAATGATTGAAAGATATGGTATTTACAAAGAAAGTCTATATTTCATATTAGCCTTGATTGCTTCTATCGCTCTCTCCATAGCATAAAAAAATAACTCATTGTTGGCTTTTCTTCACTATCAGTCAAGCAAAACACCCTCACCAAAGGCTTACAAACTCGGATAACAAATTAGTATTGAAACCAAAATTCTCTATCTTCCAGTATAATTTTAGAAACTTCCATTTCAGCATTAGACCTAGCATGCTGAGATGCAATCCACTTATCACTTGTAAATATTTATCTTAACTCTTTCTTCATCGTAACAAAAAACTGAAGTGATAAAAAATTTGTTGCAAATTTTGTAATAGCAGGACGACAAAAATTCCTACCATTGGTAAATTCCTTTCTCATTAAATTCAATATCCATGCACAATTATAGATGAACTTGGTTACTTTTTTAGCTTTCTGCATAGTCTCATTAATAATAAGAAAATACCTAGGATTCTCTATATTCTCCAACATTAGGTCAATACAATGTGCAACAAAATGAGTTAAAAAAAGAATTATACTTATTTTGCAACCTTTTACCTGTCGCTTTATAAGCGAAATCATTGTCAGTAATAAACCAAACAATATTTTCTGGCCCTACTTCATTTAAAACTTCATCAAATATCTCAAACAAAATCTCAGTATCCCTAATAAGGCTAGATGCGTCCATAAATTTCAAAAACATAAGTTATTTATAGAATAAACCAAAAAATTAATAATAGGCTATTGTTTCCTATTTATCCAACCATTACACATAATTGAATATCCATAAGTAACACAATTCACTGTTTTTCTGCCAAATAGCTTATAATTTAAGAAACAGAACAACTTAAAAGTTTACCTTTTAAATCATAATTGAAGAACCTTTGTATTCTTGATCATAAGAGGCTATTGCATCCATCATAGCTTGATAATAATAAGACTGTGAAGCATTGAATGATGAACCTGTATCATAACACTATCTAGCTATTGTCATATCAACATTATGAGTAGCATCTCTTGATTGCATTGCACTACGAATTAAAAGTTGAGCTTCAGGAGATGTTCGTGGTGCAAAAAAACTAGTCACCTACCTTCTTCTCTTCCTCTCATCAGGTCCAGGTACTTCTTCTTGGGCCTAGGATGGAGCACTACTACTACCAATACCACCTTCAACATTTCCATAATCACTATGAAAACTAGAAAATGAACTTTCACTACCAATTTCAAAATTCATCCTTTTCTTTATATCTTTCTCATATTGATATTCTTCAAGCAATGTTTTCATTTGTTACTTCATATCATAACTTACTTTTTTACTGGGTTTCACATCTCCTTTAACTCCAACTAATTGTTTATTTAGTCAGACAATTCCTCCACCTTTCAATCGTTTGTTACAAATCAAGCAAATAGTATAGTTCGTCATACCAAGAACTAATGCAGCATAAGCCCAAGTTGGATCATTGTATCTTCCTGAAGTGGTTTGATTATGAGTACTTGAATTTCCTTCAATTTATCTGTAAAAATAAATGAATGCATATATCAAAATAAATAACATATAATTTCATTACACAATACATATGTACATCTTATATAATACAACTCATTTTGTATGATTATATTGTACACAATTCAATTTCATCGAACATAATTCACTATAAATAAAAAACTAACTAACTCAATTATTCAACATATATAATTACACAAAACATACACAAATAATTTTCATTTCCAAGTTTTCAACAGTCACAAAACATAAATAAACAACTTCTATTTCCAACAATTTCGAACAACTTTAGTTCAAAGTTTCAAACATGAGGATCAAGTTGAAGGGTATGATTTACATAATCGTCAAACAATGAATGACATATCTTATACAATTGTTCATACATATCTATTCATAACATAAGGATTAAGTTGAAGAATATATTCATAATAGGAGGTTCAAATTGAAGGATATATCTTCTTCGGAAATGTTTTTTTTCCTTATTTAAAGCTTTGAATCTTCTTTTCATTTCTAACAAACCATAATATTATATATACCATTCTATATTTGGTTCTTAAATATATAAGTTGCTTCTACGATCTTTAATTGACATTAATAAGTCTAAGTGGTTGGAGTTTAGCCTACAACATATTCACAATTTGAAAAAAGGTACCTTTTGAACACATTTACATCACTACTTTCACACATAATCTATTATAAATATTTATGATAGCCCACACATATATATTACCAAATAATTCAACATACTGTATATTCAGTTAATTATTTACCCAAAGCCAATACCTAAATACTATCATTAACTATAACCGAATTATTATTAATTTACAATAACATAATTTTATACTCAATTAATTATTTGCCTAAAGCTAATACCCAAATACTAAAAATGAAATACCATTTCACAAATTTTAAGAATGTGTCAATTAATTATTTAAGTCTTTGCATTTTCGATTTTAAATTTTAATTTAAATTGTTTCAACACACACTTGCAATTGAATCAATTCACATCATCAACATCATCACAGATTCACATCACATGCCGTGTCAAAAAACTTAACATAAATTTATCTTAAACCAATCCACAATCAATGAATCAAACTAGAAATAAACCAAAACAAAATCGTGAATCATTCAACTTCAATATCCAACCCATGCAAATCACAAATCCAATTCAAAATTTAATTTCAACTTTCAACTTCCAAGTTCCAAGTTTCAACCGATTCACAATAAAAAAATGTAATTAAGCAGTAAAAAATTGAAAAGTCAAAGCATACCTAAAACCAATTCATAGCTTTGGATTTTTGGGTTGGGTGACGGGTCAGGTTTAGATCTGGGGAGAGCAGTCGTTATGACAGTGGCGTGGAGGAGGTTCAGACGTTCAGTGGTGGCGATGGCGTGGTGTGGTGGTCCTCGTGGAGGAGGGTTGAAAATGCTGGCGTGTTTGAGACTTCGTGTGGAGGAGCCGAGGAGGGCTGAAAATGGTATGATGCTAGCGTGGATCGGGGAGGAAGATGAAAGTAATTGGAGAGGGAGCAGCATCGTCGGAGAGGGAGCAGCATCGCCGGAGATGAAGAGAAGAGTGAGAGAGAGAGAGAGAACGGAGGTGAGTGAGAGTCGATGAGAAAGAGTGAAAAAAATCAAAAGAAGCAGAAGGGTTCGAGTGTGTGGAGGCACACAAGGGGTTTTAGGTTAAAATTTTTTCATATTTGCAAAATAGTCCCTATATTTTTAAAACTTACAGTACGCAACTGGTACGTGGTCAGTATTTTGGATACCGGCCGGTACTGGCTAGTCGAATGAAAACTCACAGTATCGAAGGTTGGTACCAAAAAACATGAATACCATTCTATTTTTTGGCCGGTACGTAATGAAATTCATACCGTTGCATTATACTCCCATTTTAAAAAAAAATTGTTATGAAAATTATTCAATTATTACGTAATTTTTTAAATTATAATTTTATTATAATTTTTACATTTTAAAAATTATTCACGATAATATTTAAATATCACAAAATTCTTTTTTATATTTTGTTAATTTTTGTTCATTTAAAACTTAAAATTAACAAAAATAGATTAAATATAACAAGTTAACTTATGTGTAACTAAATAATTTAAAACAGAATAACTAAAATTAAAAAAGAAAGCAAAAATTACCGAAATTTGTATTGTACTTAACCTTTATTTTACGTTTGTCATTTAAAATTGTATATCGTGACTATTTAATAAGCATGAATGTTAAATTTTACCATATTAGCCAAATTATAAACATTTTTTTGACAGTAAGTCAGTAACTATAACCTCCAATTAAGAAATTTTTTTACCTAATATCTTTTTCATAAAAGACACAAAACTTTTATGAAACCGACTTAGGACCAAAAGCCTATGGCATTGACTCCACTTATATGTTGTGTAAATTGGAAATGAAGGAATCGAAAGCGGTCTGGAGTAGGATCTTACACTTACATTCAAGCCCTTAACTGGGCTATTAGTAACTCTAGGAAAGGTAATTTTAACGCCAATCTTTACAAAGGCGCATTTATCTCTACTATTTATTGTTTATGGAATGAGAGAAACTTGCGTCAATTTTCTAGACACAAAGAAGGAAAATATCAGCTCGCTGATAGGATCGTCAACTGGGTTAGATCAACTTTACTTGCTAAGAATCTTCACCTCGCTCTTTCTCCGGATATGCAAATTAGATGGAATCTTTAACTTGATCTATTTTTGTAATTAATATTAGTTAGTTTCGGTTCTCTACTCTATGGTAGAATTTTTTCTTGAACACATTGTCATGTTAATTTAGGTTTGTCTATAATATATGTCTCATTCATTTTTCAAAACAAAAGTTTAAATATGCCCTATTTTTTATTATGTATATGCTTTTCAATAAGATTTTAAAATATAATGAAAAGAGATTGTTTTTACACGTTGAACAATTTGAAGATTAATTAAAAAATTTTGTCAAATGAAAATTAAATGATTTATTTTGATTTATAAGAACTTGTTAATTTACAAAAATTGACCATTAATTAATAAATTAATTAATTTTTTACAACAAAATTTATTAAAGTAAATTGAACCAGAAAGTTAAAACCGAACCGAAAAGTTGAACTGTTCAAAATTTTTTTGATTGAACTGATCGAATTAATTGAATTTTTTAATCATTAGATTTAGTAAATTAAACCAAATTTAGTCCGATCCAAAATCAACAATTCATGTATGAGTTCATCAAATTTTATGTTAATTTTAAATTTAAAGGATTTGTTAAAATTCAATTTGAATGACCAAAACTCCTTCTCAAATAATATTGTCTTATTTTTATTTTTAAAAAATGGTTATTTTAATCCTTAAATTTAAAATTTTAATATTAAAATAATATTATTTTGAAATAAAACTAAAGTGACATTATTTTAAGTGGAACTGAACAAAATTGAACCACTCGAGTTGAAATTAACAAAACTTCAAATCTGATTCAAACCACCTCTTAAGAGGTCGGGCCAAACAGAATGGAGAGTGAACCTAACTGACTCAATCCATTATTAATCCTACATATACTTCAATAACATGCATTATTAGAGCTACCGGTGAGTTAAGGCCCTCAATTCAATAAGATTTACCTACACATCGTAAATTTGATGGAAATCCTTGAAATTTTGTAAAGAAAATTCTTGGTAATTACCATATATCTACTCCATCCATACGTTACATCGAATTGGTTGAGAAGCTTCTGTGCTTTTGATCTTGATAAAGACAAGGTGATTACTTCTGGGTGGTCCCAGTTGGTGGTCGGAGGTCATCCAAGTGCCTATCAAGAATGAGGATTTGAGTACGAAACTTTTGAATGCGATTGTTGGAAAATGAAAATATATTAAATATGTTAATTGAATTTAAAAGTTTACTTTATTCCTGTTTTTTTTCTTCTTCTAAATAAATGGTTTTATAGTACTCTTCAGAGCATCATACTAAATATCATCTTAATGTTAACTAATTAAAGTTTACGGTGGATGAAGATGATCACTTGTTTTCTTTTAATGGATTAGTTCTATAGATTTTGCTTCCAGATTGGTGCATGAGTACTTCTGTACTCAATCATATGTTTATAATAAGTGGAGTTTCTGGCCACCTAATCATAGAAAAAGTCGATAAGGATAAAATATTGGACATCGTCCTTAAAGATTGCGACAAGACGTGTTTCACTCAATTAAGAATTATGGTTTGACATTGAAAAACTACATACATTCTCCACAAGCACAATTTTGGCGAGACCCTACCAAACATTGCACCAATTCAGCATGATATGATTTTAGACAAGTCTTTTGAATCTTGCTATATTTGTTTCCTAGGATTGGAATTAGAAACAACATGTTAGATTACGTGTGATTTGAGTCTATTTTCAGGCTTGGTTGATCTCTAATAACATAATTTGAGTTTGAAATAAAATCCGTTTAGACCGTTTAAAATATATTGTTATTTTAATCTTAAAATTTTTAAATCTTAAGACTAAAATAGTTTTATTTTAAAATATTAGAAGGTATCAATTATTGATATAGTTAAATCTAACTTTGAACTGACTCTTAAAATCTAATTTCAGTCTAAAATTATATCTAACTTAAATCTAATTTGCTAGTTTTGAGCAAAATGAACTCGAACTCTTTTGTCATCTTTAATTAAAACGAAAGTTTGTATATTATAAAAAAGAAAGTAAGCATCTTCTTTTTTTTCTTAAATAGTATTTGTTAAGTGTAAACGTTCTTCAGTATATCACATCCCTTCTAATAAAAAGTAAGAATCTAACATCAACGAGGATTGATGAAACTAATTAAGGAAGATTCAAAGTATAATTAGAGAAAACTCTGGCATTGGAAAGTTAGTCATAATACATGGGATAAGGTCTTACAATGTCAAAAAGCAAATAGGCAGTGTAGTAAATGATTGAGAGAGGGGGAAACGAAGCCGAAGTAGGTTCTACATATGCTTGTAAACCTTTCTAGAATAGTTTGTTTAACTACTAAGACCATTTCCTCAGGAGCAGAAGTTGGAAATTTACACCATGTAATAAAGAATATATCGAAAATTAGATTAGAATCATCTGCCACTATGGATAATAAAGGACTCTAATGAAATTGTAGACACTGAATGTTGACAGATAAATGGTCCTTAGACCACCCAAGATAGGTGGTCTTGTGAGCACTTTTTCCACTTAAAACACTTTTGCTAGCCATGTGTTCACATCTACGGTCAATTTTGAGAGGATACTAAAAAGTTTAGAAAAAGGAAAATAAATTAGAAGCCTTAATAAGGATGGACTGTCCCTGTGTAACAAAAGATTATTATTTATAAAATGAATACAAATCATTGTGAAATGAGACATCACATTAGCATGTGATTAAGCATTTAAGTATAATATATATAACTAATTAAATTATCTGAAAAACAAGTTTATGCATAATTTATCTGACAATCATTCAAAGAATAACGAATGTAGGTCTTAGAAAATCATCTCATCTCCTAATTAACATTAGTCTATTCAAAAACTTTGTTTTTCTACGCATTAGATTATACAAAATGTCTATCAAAGAAGAGAAAGAAGCCCGACAATGCCACGATGTCAGTCCTATTGAAGAGCCGAAAGGGAAGAGACTCACATATTATTGTCTACGAGTGTGCAAGCTGTAAATCACCACTCCAGACCACACAGGTTTCTTTACTCCACTCCAGACCACACAGGTTTCTTTACTTGGTTAACTTACCTGCAATTAATTTTAAATAATCTGTGTTGGTCCACTTAATTTTTTGGGATCCTTCTAATAAGTTAAAGGTTTTGAGAGGGCCGGTGAAAAATTTGACCTGGGACTTAATATTTAATTAAGAGATTAGATTTTAACCTAAAACTTTAAAACATTTTGTTACGAGTCTTATCTTTGTATATATTTCGCTTTATCATTTTCCGACCTAAAATTACTCTACTTTTAAATTTTCTAGGTTTAACATAATGGTCTTGAAATGATAATTACAAAAGATAAGATTGAAAAAAAAACATAAAGTTTATCGTAGAGTCTTAACCATCAAAGAATCAATAATAGAAGAAAGGAAGAGAGGGGAAAAACACAAGAAAAAAGGCAGGAGGCATAAGAAGTGGGCAACACCAACTTGAGTTTTAGGGTTTCAATTGGGAGCTAAGGATTTCTGGAAAGTGAATAAGGAGTGTGTGTTTGGAAACTGGGTTAAGCTATCCTAAGTTTGAGATAAGGGTATTGAGACATGGGAAACAGTTATCCTATATTAAGGAAAAAGTATTCTTAACATAGAAAATGAATTGTTGGACAAGCAAAGTTATACAAGTGCTCTGTTTCGATTAACCATTTCCTGTTATGTTCCATTAAATTTCATCCATACATTTATGTAGTTTCCAAATCAAAGAATCTATTTCCAAATGTGTCAGACAAAATAAAGTAAACCAGGATTGGCAGACTCTAAAGAGTAGATAATTTCGTTCTAATTATTGCAACCTTAACTCAGAAGAAGAATGATTGGATACATGATTAAGTGTCACTTAAACCTAGAATTCTAAGAATGAATAAAAATATTTTAGGACCCGAATAATGTATTCTAAGTTTAAATCAATTTACAAATATAATTTAAAAAGTTTTAAATTTAAAATCAATTACAAAATTAAATTAGTTAATTTTTTAATGTGATTAAAATTAATAATAGTATCGATTCATAAATTTAAATTTTAGAAGAGTTGCATTTAAAATTAAAATTAATTAATTAGATTCTTTAAAATAAAAAAAAAGTGCTTTCTTCGTTAATTAAGAAAATGCTTCTAAATTAAATTTATTTATTCTAATTTAATTGAGATAAACTAAATTGATTTTTATCTTATTTAAAGTATTATTATTCTATTTATTTAGAAATAGTTTCTTTATTTATAAATAAAAATTTTCTTGATCTATTTGAAAAATTATCTTTCTTGATTAAATTTGAAAATTATTTTTATTTATTAATCAACAAAAATAAGATTTCTTTAATATTTTTGAAAATAATTTTCTAATTTATTAAGGAAAGATTTCTAACTTAATCTTTAAATAAATAATATAAATAACTTTCTTAGTTCAATTTAAAAGTGATTTATTTAATTTTTTAGTTAAAGAAAAGTTATTTTTAATTAGGATAAAAATTCGATTAGAATGTCATATAAAATTTTACGTAAAAATGAAGTTTTTCTAAATTATAATTTTTTAAAAATTTAATTTAATTTAATTTTATTAAAAAGGTGAAAAGCCAAAGTAGAATCATAATATTGGCTCTTACCTCCCTCCCAGAGTTATGGGATCCATACCGTACCGGCCGAATAACGGTACCGTAGATCCTAATCTCGGTATCGACCAAAAATACCGGCCAGTACCAAAGTTTTCCATTGGTACCCAACCTACTGGGTTACTGGAGATGTTTTGATGTTCTGTCTAACGTTCTAATGATATTTGAAATTTACTTTCTTGCAGGAAATGTGCAGCCATACCAGTTCATCCTCCCACCTACATGGAAACAGACACGAGTGACAAATATATT
>JAOSBL010000210.1:1963101-1978533 GCA_027568915.1 Erythroxylum roraimae
TCCTAATATGTTTCGGACTGACTACTTAAATTATAACAAATATTCTTTTTAGACCAATGATTAATGTTACAATTAGAAATTTTGAGACTTATTACGATTATCCTAATATGTTTCGGACTGACTACTTAAATTATAACAAATATTCTTTTTAGACCAATGATTAATGTTACAATTAGAGGAGATCTTTTTGTGAATCGGAGTTGCGTAATCTTGAATTTCTTACTTTTATATTCAACCGATTTATTTTAATTCCTTGTTAATTTTATTTAATTAATTAATTAATCCAAAACTCCTGTTTTATTTTGTTAATTGAAATTAAGAAGCAAATGTTTAGTTCTCTAGAGATTCGACCTGATTTTATGACTATTACAAGAAGTTCAGAGAACCAAAATTATTTTGAGAGCTTCGACGACCTAACCAATATGATAAGGTCCAATATTCTTATTGCCAGTGGCAATGACCCTTTCAATCTGCAGAAGCAAAGACATGATAATGCTCTGGAACAATTTATCATCACAAGCATTCACAAATTCAACTTCCATGCTCAGACCAGTCATCAAATTTCGATTAATATGTAATTAATTGAACATTGCTTAATCGAGAGATGCAATACCAAAATATATTGACATTCAAAGTGAAAATGAAGATATAGTAAATGAATCATTAAAAATGTATCTCAACTGAAGCATAATGTCCTCTGATAGTTATGCAAATCATCAAGTACCTTTCCCTCCAAATTTGTGTCCAATTACAACTCATGGTCATGTTATTCTAAGTTTTCCTACCTGTTTAAAAATATATAAAGAAGAGATGATAAATCTGGAAATCAAAGTTCAAAATCCATACTATAGGAAACTATTAACTTGTTCTCTCCAAGTATTCATTTAACTTGTTCTCTCCAAGTTAACATTTAACTTGTTCTCTCCAAGTATTCATCACTAGCCCTATGATATCATAAGAAACTAACTACAAATTTTAAAACAAGAAAAAAGCAAAAATTGAAAGCATAGCATGTTCAAGCTACTAATCCTTATAATGCCAAAGGGTTTAAGAATCATACATTGCCTCATCAAACAAAGAAACAACTTTTAGAAGTGCTAAACAATAAATATTCAGTCCAACAATATCAGAGTAATGCAATTATAAAAACCAAAAAATATACAACTGAAGCATATTGTTTATGCAAATCATGAGTTAGTTTGGTCTGTTAAAGTGAGCAATTCCTACATATGATTAAAAGTTTTTATTGTTTTGCCAAATGTTACATGTCAATCACATATATGCAATCCCATCATTGTTTTTCATCAGCTCGACAAAATCCAACCATATTTAACATGACAAATGCGTAAAGTATCTTTTTTCACAGAGACGTCCTTTCTTTATAGCATGAAATAATATGGAATTATTAGAAAGAGTACCCTTTTCACTGCGACGGCGGCGGCATTGATCTTCAGTTTTTAGGAGGTGGTGGATGGTTGATGTGCAGGTGGTGGTGGCGATATATAAACAACAATCATTCCACACAGATCATCAATACATGAACAACAATATTCCAGATGATTGTGACGATACAAATTACGGATGTTTGAATTAGGAATTGTTGTTCACTGAAGAAGAAGAAGCAGAAGAATGCTATGGATTAGGAATTGAGGAAGAAGGAAGAACGATGCATTTGTTGCTTCAAAACAATTCGTCTTAGGTCAAAAAAGTGAGCATTAGCTACTCAACCTCCCAGACGCAATGTTTAAATAGACGTGGGTCCTATGGGAGGTTAAATAGTGCATTTGGGAGGCTTAGTTTAAATGGAATCTTAAACGGACCCACTTCCATTTAAACTCAGGCATCAAAATGCACTATTTACTTCCATTTAAGCTTAAGCCTCCCAAACGCACCATTTAATCTCCTGGGGGACCCACCTCTATTTCAAATAACAAAATCCATGTCATCATTGTGGTCCCACTTTAATAAAAAATTATAAAAACCACGTCAACATAAACAAAAATGTAACCTGTCATTTAACTCACGCACGCTTAAGTTAATTTTTTCGTCCAGTGAGGGGCTGTTTTGAACATTTTTTAAATGTTAATGTTCATTTCAAATATTTTCTAATTATTAGGGTTTATTTTGAATGCTTCGAAATGTTGTAGTTTAACTTAGTATTCGGTATAAATGTTAGGGCTAAATTGCTCTTTTGGCCTTCAATCAATAGTTTTTACACGTTTAAAGTAAACAGGTGAAAGGACTAAGAAAGAATAGTTTTCCTTTTTCCGATCATCTTATTTTTTTCTCCAGTAATTAAGAATAAGGTTACATATACTACAGAAACTCCTCAAGTTTTACGTATCAACAATATTTTTACGTTATTTTTGTTATCTGTCTTCTTTTCAATTTCCTTTCTGACACTCTTCTCCTTGAAAAAATAGGTATTGCTATTGAGTTGTAAAGGAATCATTCAGGTTATTTAATTGTAACATTTATAAAAATAAGATTAATTACACTATACTCCCAATTTTTTATTTTTATTTTTGTTTTGAAAATTATTTGTGATATTGTTTAATTATCATGTAATTTTTTAGATTCCAATTCTTTTTACTATAATTTTATATTTTAAAAATTATTTACGATATTTTTTAAATGCCACACAATTATTTTTGACATTTTATTAATTTTTGTTTATTTATACCTTAAAATTAACACAAATAAATTAAATATAACAAATTAACTTATGTGATAACCAAATAATTTCATAAGAATAAGTATTTTAAAATATAATAATTAAAATTACAAAAACAAAAATTACCAAAATTTCTAATGTATTTAACCTTTATTTTACATTTATCATCTTAAAATTGTATATGATGATGATTTAGTAAGCATGAATGTTAAATTTTACCATATTAACCAAATTATAAACATTTTTTGACCGTAATAATAAATTTGAAGCCTCCAGTAAAAAAATTAACCTCATATCCTTTTTATAAAAGACATAAAACTCTTCTTTCCCATTTAAAAAACTCATATGATTCTAAATTAACTAAAAATAATTCTTGAATATATAAAATTTGAAGGAAGATTTTTCTATCTAATTTTTTTCAATTTATTTTAAAAGACTGAGACTTTCCAAATGGAAGTTCTCATATGATCGAATTCAAATCCTAGCAATTTTCATTTAAATAATTTTGAGGGACACGTACACATAACAAAAGCTTCCTTCACTAAAATGTTTAATTGGAAAAAATATTATAAAAGATGAGTCCATCATAACCATTAGAATCGATTATAATGTCTAAAAGATAATCTTATAGGAGCTCTTAGGGGATTACAAAGAAAATCTCAGTTGGTGGTTTAAATATGTCCTAATTTTTACCATGTATATGCCTACAAAGAAGATTGATAAGAAATTATTCAAATTTGGTAACTTTAATTTAATTTAGTCCGATCTAAAATTAACAATTGATGTATGAGTTGATCAAATTTTAGGTTAAATTCAAATT
The DNA here is from genome assembly GCA_027568915.1 of Erythroxylum roraimae. Classification (NCBI taxonomy): domain Eukaryota; kingdom Viridiplantae; phylum Streptophyta; class Magnoliopsida; order Malpighiales; family Erythroxylaceae; genus Erythroxylum; species Erythroxylum roraimae. The sequence goes on from JAOSBL010000210.1 coordinate 1,966,596, forward strand.
TAAAAGATCACCTCAAATTTAATTTAATTAACTTAAACTCTCTTTTCAAATAATATTCTTTTACTTTATTTTTTAAAACAATATTATTTTGATCTTTAAATTTAAGAATTTAACATTAAAATAAAATTATTTTAAAAATAAAATTAGAACAACATTGTTTTAAGTTAAATTAAACAAAATCGAATCACTTTGACTTGAAATTAACCAAATTTCAATTCAGAATCAAACCACCTCTTAAGTGTGTGAGGAAATTTGATTCTGATAATAATAGAAAAGTGTGTGAGGACGCATGCAACAATGTTTAGAGATGAAATTTATACCAAAATACCTATGAAGAAGCAAGAACAAAAATATTAAAAAATTATCCTTTTTTACAAAAAAAAAATTAAAAACGGAGGAACCCGCAGCTGCTATCCTTTAGATGCGCACTGAGTGACTTTCGAATTGACACAATAGCTTGTAAATTACACATAAATTTACACAAAAATATGTTACTATAATTATTACATAAATATATATGCATAAATAATTTATAACGTATATAACATACTCATTGATGTGTTCATTATAAGTTGAATTTTTAGCTACTTAATAATAGAAAAAATCAGTAATGTTAAACATAATCCTTAAAGATTGCGACAATTCACTCAATTAAGAATTTTGGTTGGACATTGGAGCACTACATATGTTCTCCATAAGCTCAATTTAGGGGAGATCCTATTCAACGTTGCACCAACCGAGTATGACTATGATTTTTGAGAGGTCTTTTAAACCTGCTCATATATTATTGAGAAGGAGGTAAAGTTCCTTTTTTTTCCTCCTTAAATGGTATATGATAAATAAAAATCTTCATAAATATATCATATGATATCTCTTTTATATTTTTATTTTTCTCTAATAATGAAAAAAGATTTAAGGTTTAAGATTTAAAGGTTCAATCAATATTAAACCGCTTTAAAATTGGTATATAATAAATGAAAAGTAAAAATTATAAGAATAAATAAAAATATAGTATAAAATAAAATACTTTATTGAAATAAAAATGTATTAATAATGCTTATTAAGATATAATAAACTAATAACAAATCTAATAATTTAGACTAAGATTGAATCTAACTTAAAATTTTAAATTTTAAATAATAAAAAATAAAAATTATGTTCTATTATTATTTACTTAAAGGCTCATAAAAGTTGAAGTATTTTTAAAGAAATTCAATAGAAAAGACTCTAACTTTATTCTAACTTCTTTTTCAATGTCATTTAAACATATTTTTTTATAGTTAAAATATTATTTTAACATATTCTTAAATTATCTTAAGCAAAATTACTTATATATACTAATTAATAATTCAACTTATTAAACAAATTCATGATAAAAATAATAATTAGTTTTTAATAATAATAATTTAAAAAAGCAATTATAATATAAGGAGATAAATGAAGAAGCTAAATTTTGACAAATATAATTTACTAGTTAGATTAAATAAATTTAGTATTTTTAAGGAAAAAATATTATTTTATTTTAAAAAATAATAATTTAAAACAAAATTTTAAATTAAAATGCAAAGAGATAAATAAAGAATATAAAATTTAAAAATATAATTTATTAATTAGAATGTGTGAGAATTGAAAAGAAAAAAATTGGATAAAAAATTCAAAAGTTTGTATTTGTTCCGATCAATCGACAAGTTTGATCCAGTTTTAAAAGACTGTTTATATTTTAAGTTTTCTCTAATAATGCTTTGAATTTTCCTTAATTAGCTTCAATAGGTCTTCTTTGATGTTAAATTGTTATCCTATATTAGGATTGGTATTGAAAACTAGGCCATGGTATGTGGAATGAGCTCTTAAAATGTCAAAAAGAGAATATATAGTAGTGTAGTAAATGATTAAGAGATAATAGTAATGATAGGGATAGCAAAGAGTCGAGATATCCAGATTATTATTAAAAGATGAATACAAATCGTGAAATAAGACATTAGCTACTCGTTAAGCATTTAAGTACAATATATATAGTCTGCACTCAAAAAGAATTATATTAAAATCATATCATTTCAAGTTATCATTTAAATAATACTGTGTATTAATCACTTTACTTATCTGAAATTGATAATTTATCCGATACTAATTCAAAGAATAACGAATGGAGATTCAAGAGAATGATATCATCTCTTAACTATTGAAAAATCAGAACGGAATCTAATTCTGACCCCAACAAAATAGTTATAAAATTTTTTCATATTTTGATTTCTCAATTATTATTAACAGATGTACAATAGTATCATTCTTTTTGTACTTTTTTTTTTTAACGGAAGAACTCGTAGTTATTATCCTTTAAATGTACACTGGGTAAATTTTTGAATTGACGCAATAACCTATAAATCACGTCAACTGTGTACTTCACACTAAGAAACCCTATACAACAGGCTCGATCGAGAGAATATAAGTAGAAAAATTTTAACATATAACTTTTTGATCATACGCCTCTGTTCCACCAACTTGGCCACCCTAAGGCTTCTTTTTGCACATAAGTTCTGGGAGACAATTTGTCACACTTTTAGGTGAGTAGTGGATAATTGGTCCAAACGTCCAAGAGAGTCATAAATCTCCTAAGATGAGTATACGATAATTGGTCCAACCGTCCAAGAGAGTCATACATCTCCCAACAGCGTGACAAAATGTCTCCAAGAACTTAGTCTCTATATGCTCTCGACTTACGAAGAGTATGTGAAAGTCACTGATCACATCAGCCGAGGGGCCATTGGAGAAAAGGATCTTAAAAGCAGAAGTGAACTTTTTAAGGAACTTCGAAGCAGGTCCTGAAACTGAAAAATGCGCACTTCATACTATAAAACAGAAATTAACATGAAACATCTACCAAGAGTGTGTAATGATCAACCCACCTCTTGGAAACATGCCAGAAACAGGTTTCTTTCCTCGGTCCTGCAATGTAGTGATTCTAAACACAAGCAACAAGTTTGTGTTCTGTCAGATTGTTCTAAATCTTTCCTTCCATCTCATCGTTGCCTTCATTGTCCCTGTGCTCCTTACCTTGCTTCAACTCAAGTATCAGGGAAATGCTTCTGATACTCCATTTGAAGAATACCCCATTACAGTTTGGTTCGCTACTGGTTGTTTGCTGGTTTACTGCCTGTTATATGCCATCGAACTGGCGAAATTCTTAGGTAATGCTCAAGCGTACGCAATGTTTGTTCATCGTTTTAAGTTCTTGTTCGGGTCTCTATCTATAGCTTCACTTGCATCAATGATCTTTCCAAGCTCATTCCAACCATTCTTGTATGGAATCTGTATCATTGTTTCGCTGGATCGTCGGCTTCTCTTCAACACAATTGAGATGTTCATCAATTCGGTTTATGTCTCCATTAGGAGTAGATTTCTTCGTACAATGTTAAGCATTGTGGTGGATCGAGGAAGCGTACTTCCCGTGTAACCACAACTAGGACTATAGTCTACTTTTTTTTTTTTTGGGTTAATGTTATATGTGTCAATGCAGAGGATTTTGTGTGTGATAAAACTTATATATTATTAGAGAAGAGTTTATCTACGTATATACACAAAAAGTCTGACCTAAATAAGGAATATACAAAGGATAAGATTTGTCAACTCCTTTAATTTAGGTTTGACTAACTAAAAGGAAAGCATATAAAATACGTTAATTAGCAAATAAGGTAACTAAATTTGCAAGTTGGCAAATGATTGATTAACTGAATCTTCTGACAATATGTAACTATTTGCGAAAGTATTAGACTCTAATGAACACACTCCGTCTTGTGTTATGGGACTAAGTAAATTTTCTCTTATTTGGAAAGCAAATCACCAATACATATAATTGGATATAATGATAATTACAACACGAAATGTATACTTATAACTAGATATATATAATGATAACTACATTATTGGAAATGGAAAGAATATCTAATTTTTGGTCAAAAGTCGGGGAACCATGATCTAGTGTAGCTGTAAGCCTGTAAGGAAATAAGAAAACAAAATAGTAATGTAGTTGAAATTTCCTGGTTCCATCAAATACAGGTTGTTTAGTTCTTAAGCTTTTAATTGGTCTCGGATTAATGTGCAATTCAACCAATTTACATAATTGATTTGATTATCCACTTAATCATTAGGTCAAACTTCCTAACATATAAACTTTTGTTCTTATTCTATAAAGCTAAAAGTTCTACTTTCAAGATAAAAACTTTAAGCTATTACGAAACAAAAATACGGCTTGGAGCCAATCTTCCCGAGAGATGGATTTCGACCTTTCTTCTTCTAGAGATTTGCTTTCTTAAATATATAAGAACTAATAAAAGAAGTATAATAACATGTTTTTTATAGGACTAGAAGCTTATAAAGAAACTGAGATGGATACAATAAAGTTGCTTACACATCTCTTAACACCGTTCGTACTTTTTCCACTCATTGTCAAGAAACCATCGAGCTAAAGTTTCTCCTCCTCCTTATCCATCAATTGCCCAAATTGGATCTTCAGTTTCATATCTGTAATCATATTACTCTTCTGCTCATCTTCATCTAAATCCATGTCTTGTATCACTTCCTCCTCCTTAGCTAATCATCATGGAAAGAAAAAAAAGATACAACTTAGTTATATGTGCACATCAGAGAAAGAGAAAGATATATATATATTTAGCACACAATCCCTTTTCACCTTCTGGGCTATCTTGTTGAAGTATGCTAGTTATAGATTCAGGTTTTTCATCTTTTGGATCCTCGTCTAAGGGTTTGCACTTCTACAAAAAAAGAACTTGGGTAATGGATACTAATCAGATTTGCTTTCTATGTTTGCAATGTAACCCCCAAAAAAATCAAATTGATTCCGTTTATCTCTAACTTGTGAAATTTGCCGATACAAAGCTATACAATAGAACCCAAGTTTCTCATCTCTAAAGCTATGAAGTTCCGTATGGATATGCGCTAGTAGGAATTAATGTAACCTTCTTTTCATCACCCTCGTCAAGACCAACTTCGTTGTTGATGCTTTGCTTGGAATCCTGATTTTGAGGTCTGTCACGCACTAGTTTGTAGTTCGATAGGTTGCTGATTAGGGGCCTAACAATTACTACATGTTCTTCAGAACATTGTCTTTTAGTAGCTGTTAGAACAAAGAGTAGAAGATCAATCATAGTTATTAATTCAGTAAACCAAATGTGCCCTTTAAGGAATGACGCGTAAAGGGGAATGCCAACCATTGTCAGCTTCAGCATTCCCTTCAGAATGTTTCTTCTTCCTACAGCTTTCACCTGTTGTCTGGTCCATACCAACATTTAGGGTTTTGCCTTTCTGCTACAGAAAGAAATCAGACACAAAATGTGAATCCAGACGTGATTATTAACTAATGTTCTAATGGACTCTTGTGGATTGTAACCTTAGGATTTTCCGAAAATTCGGTCCGAAATTTGATCTTCAACTCTATTTTCTTATGCTTTAACTTCTCCATCTCAGGACTGGAGAGTTCACTTTTGCCTGACATTTTTGATATTTCTAAACTTTCAGGTTTCCCTGGTTGACGAATTCTGCCATTGCATTCCATGTTGGTCTCCCTAATATTGCGAGGTCTTCTTCCATTTTCATACTCGTTCACAATCAAGGTATTGCTTTGAAAATCTACATAAAAATATTTTTTTTAAAATCACAGATACAAGCTCAGAGATGAGGGAATCATGATCACTACGTATATTGATTTAAATGAAGAACATTGCAAAGGACTTACTTCCATCTTCGTCCATATCATCGAAGAACTTTGACACCATCAAGTTTTTGAGGAGAAACCACATTTTTTTGTTAACTGAAGTTTGAGAAGCTTTTCCAAAATCCAAAAATGGATATAAAGACAACCACTTTTTTTTGTACTTTTACCTTAGAGATGTCCATTGGAGTTTGAGTAGCAAATATAGTATCAAAATCTTCCAAAGGAGGTAAAGGTAGCCCTCCTTCTTCTTCCATAAGAACAATGCTAGACCCAGATGGTGGATTTGAAAGCTCTATTTCAGATTCTTGTTGCTCTTTTGTTAATAAACTCATCTAAATGATCAAAATTGCAAGGTAAGTCAAGCCAAAACATTGCCAATATCACACAATAACTAAGTTTTTTTTTACTTTTTTCTTGCAAACTTCCTTGAAGCAAAAAATAACCATAATAAGAATCATAAAAGTAAATCAGCAATTAAAAACAATGAATTGTTATTTCTTCACCATTTTTAAGTTCGAGTAGTTTTTCTTATACACTGAGGTTGAGAAAATATTAGGGTTTTCTATGATTTATTCCTGTGTTACCGACATGTGTACTTCCATAACGAGAACATAACCATCTTATTGTGGCTAATAAGAATTTTGTAAACATATTCATTATGATTTTGTATATTTCAAATCTTATGTGCGTCTTGGCATTGCAAAATATGGATTGAATTATCATATCAAATTATCAATGGAAAATTTAATGAACTATATGAATACTAATATGCGTGTTCATGAATGTAACATCTGAATTCTAGGTTACATAGCAACAACATTTTGATCATAGTTAAGGTATTATAAGTTATGTATCCTATCACAACCTTCTCTAATTAAATTTCTAATGCCTTCATAATGATTCAAATTTCAAGCAGAACTAAAATTCATTATAAACAACCTAATAAGTTTAACATTACTCTCTTAATTATATATTAAAAAGTTGAGACTTTAAGACTAACGATTGAAGTTTAAAATACGCTAATAACTCTATTTGAAATATTGAAATTATTAACTTGAAATTAATTAATCGATTGTTAAAATTTTATATTCAGAATGACTATTTTTCTCTTATACCTTAAATTAAGAGTTCCTTTAGCAATTGCTCTTTTCTAAGTATGAAGTTATTGAAATGGGAAAATATCAAATGTATATATATATATAAAGATTGGCAATCAACTTAAGTTAGAAAATTATTAGGGTACTATTTTAGTACATTAAATTACCTAGTACATTTGTCACAAAAAAAGTTTCTAGTAAATTGATTCAAAGTCTTAAGTGCAGATGAATTTTTAGAAAATATTACTTATTGCATAAATTCCTATTAACCTAATCTAATATTCATTTTTAATTCTATTATTCCTTTTTTATTTAACTACTAAACTCATCATTGAGAGTATATTCTTGTCTAATTTATCCCGAATAAAAGTTAATTAAAAAATATTAGTTTAGATATTTATAAAAAAAATAAAAAAGAAATGATATCTCAAATAAAATGGCAAGCAAGAGGACTCAAGGCTAGCTTCAATATGTACCTTGTGAAATTATAGGCAAAATGATGGACTTTCTTTGGTTTCTACCTCAGAGAGAGTTTAATGGCATCTCTTACTCATCATCCTGCAATTAAAAATTGTAAGAAACCTTCAAAACTCTTATCCCACACCAATCAACTGTGAAATTTCCAATAATCTAAAAGAAACATTAGTTAATCGAAATAAAGATGCGATTATATTCACAAAATCCTTCTTTTAAGAAGAATACAACTAAATTGCTCATAATCTACTAATAAAAATCGGAGCTAGCTCGCTAATAGAATAAGATCAACTCAAAGATGTCAAGAGTTTCTGCAAAAACTTGTTAAACCAGTGAATTGAGCTCTTCAAAGAAACTCAAATCTTCTTAATATATGCAAGTTCTTTCTTCAACTCTAAGAAGATTTGTTAAGATAAGGACTCATCTTACATTTCTAATAAATGTTTCTTACATATAAAATATTATATCCACGTGGAATAAGACTGTTCTAAAATTAATGATATTCATTATGTTTGAGATTTCCTCTCAAGTGTAAAAATTTATTACTTGTGAACCTCCTTTGACTAATATGCAAAAAGTGAATTAGTCAACTTGATAACACTTTATTATCAAATATGGTAAGTGATTAATTTGTAGTTGGAGGTAGTGAAATCTTGAATTTACACTATATTATAAACTAATTATTAGAGTTTTTTCTTCAAGGATATGAGATATATTGACTTATTTTAAGTGTAGTGTGAATATATGGGAACAGATTTGTTGTTCCCAAAATGTTGTGCCTCCTATGCTTGAATAAATCACAGTCATTCATTATAATAAGTTAGATGGCTAGAATCTTAAAGGCACAGCAGGGCACAACAATTTGGGAACAGCAGATCTACTCTCGTGAATATATATGTATGAAGAATGATTAGTTAAAATAGATATTTTGCATAGTTGCAATTTTAATTGTGCATTCAAAACTATTTACTCAAAAACATATCAAGAATAGGTTAATCACTCTTCGTACTTATTACATACCGAAATAAGATACCTAACAAATAAGTATAATATGGGCATCGCCAAAAACCAGTAGTAACTTTAATTATAATGCTAAAACTTGCTAAGTCTTATCTTTTGAGACCTATTCCAATAAAGGGGAGTCAAGAAATAAGCAAATTTGTATATAATATTCCAAATTTTCAACTTAATAGTTCATTGTGAACTCATTTGTGTTAGAAAATTAATATAATTTTAATAAGCACTTAATAAATTAGAATTTTATAGATTTAGAGAATTAATACATGAGTTATTATTTAATTTTTATTTTTAAAATTAAATTATAATAATTTTATTAAAAATTTAATAAGTTAAGTTTATGTCGTGCTTCGCATAAATAATTCTAATCGAAGAAATTAATTAAGTCAACCTTAAGTAATAATTGTAATAAATTAAATTTTCTAATATTTGGTTAATTTTTTAATATTTCTAATTAATGTTAAAATCTTGATTAAATTTTATATTTAAAATATAATTTAACCTAGGATTACAATTGTACATGCAACACAATCATAACAATTGAATTAATACATACACTTGAAGAACACCAAATCCAAAAATGATTATTTATAATTTTTTGAATGATCTATTCCAATTTATCGAATTTTGGAATTTAAGTAACCAAAATTAATGTAAAAATACCCACCTTCTTGTTGGAAGTCAACAAAATCTGTGCTCGTAATTTTTACTATATTGCAATTCCCAAAGTTCCCCAACTTAATTTGGCCTCACAAAAGATTTAAATCTCCACTCACATAATGGGATCTTATAGTTATGAACGTTTTTTTGTTTGTGGGGAAGTTATGAACGTTTTTTAATATTTCTAATTAAAGTAGTAAATTCATTAACGGCTGATCAATCCATAGCAGTAAAGCTTGGAGTGGGTTATATGATCCATCATCTGTTGCTTTAGTTGGTTTTTGTAAGACTTGATATCAGCAACTCTTTCAGCATTTAACAGAACATACCATTTCCCTTATAGTGTAGAAGATCTCGTCTGTTTGCCATGAACTAGATCATCTGATTATTATGATGAGACTAGCCTTAAGTAAACGTTCATGGATTCATTTAGTTGATTAATCCGCTAAGTGCTAGAAGCAAAACCAGAACTCGAGGCAAGGCTTCTTAGCCTTGACATCCAATTTCTCAAGGCAAATAAGCAAATGACAAAGTTCGTTGACACCGGTGAAAATCCTACAAGTTTGTGAAACACAAAAGGTAGTAATAATAGACTTGCAAGATCTTGTGAAGGCTAAAGGCAAGGTTCGAAGAGTTGAAGCATTAGACTCCATTACTAACTTTAAGATCCACAAAACAAAAAGAGGAACCAACTACAACTGAAACAAAAGGTTTGTAACAGAAGTCCTGAACAGCTCTAACAAATCGAAATAGTTTACTAGTACAGAGAAGCCTTCACATAACACAATCACTATTGATGCCACCCACATGACATTTAACTATTTTGCGAGTAATCAAAGCTCAGTGGTTGCTGACAAAATGGAGCCTGCATAAAAAAAACAGAAAAGGTATGTTTATTATGGCAATTCAACCAATTTAAAGACCCATATAACCAAATAATCGTGCAAAATGAATGCCACTTTAACAAAACAGCATATTGGTCACGTTCAAGCACCAATATAACCACAGTAGGAGAAAGAGGGAGAGAAATTTAAAAAGACGACTAAAATTTTCAGGCAGAATGCATAAAACAAAGAATGACGTGAAGGCTACCTGGAATGCAGTGTGTCTAAACTGCTCATAAGAATTAGTATACATCATTGCAGTATCTGGCCATTGCATATATGTAGCATCTCTTGCTGTATGATTTGATCCAGTGGTACAGAAGGGACTCATAACTGGACCTGCAGCAGGCCTATAGCTGACAGGTGTCTGAGTCCTTACGATCTGTCCCAATGGAGGAAAACCAGCATCATATTGAACAAATGGACCTTGAATCTTCTGCATATTGAATGGTGTCATGCTAAAGTTTTGATTAGGCAGACTCCTTACATACCTGCAACAGTTCAGGGAAGGAACTAAATTTGGCTCATAAATATCAAATGATCAACTCTAGAAGATCAACATCTAACAAGTCGAACACCAACCATAGAACATAGATTTAAATCACCAAAAGTCGAGAAAAGATTGTGAACTAACAACCAGCAAGGCGCCATCAAACAATGTCTAACAGAATAAAATTTTCATCAAGTTAAAGACATGAAAAGAAAAACAAGACAATTGAGATCCATGTCACAAAAAGTATCACAACCAAAAATTTTCAACAGAGGGACCCATTGAATGGCAAATAATTAAGAAATCTTGATGAAGACACCAAACAGCTTCCAGATGAAAATTGACTTACCTTTCATAGCTCCGATCATAATCTGGATCAGTAAGATCCTTCTCTCTGTCTCTGAAAATAGCCACTCGAGAAGTACCATCCCTCATAGTGATATTTTTCTCTTGATCAATAACAAAGTTTCTGCAACCTTCATTCTCAACTCTGCCTATATTCAAATTTTTCTTGTCAGTAAGAACCTGAGAAACAGCATCGTCAGAGTTGAGACTGCTAGGGCTGCTGAAAATGCGTGCCCGTGCCTTATCATACTCTTCCTTCCTCTCTTCCACGCTTCTTACAGGATTTCGTTTGATCCCAGATTCACTGGAATCATTTAGAGAACCTTTGTTAGGACGAGGCCTAATAACAATCTTAACCTGCTCCGGTTTCTCACTTTCAGACTGTTTCACAGGAATTTCAGATAAATGGATTACAGGATATCTTCTTTCCATTGTTTTTTTCACCACAATTTTATTCATCATACCATCTACACCATTATCCTGTACCACGGTAACAAGTCCATAGTGTTGTGCAACACGGTGAGCCGCAAGTCTCAGGTAAGAAGAAGGAAAATACTGGAATTCAAATTGTTGTTGATCAGAACTTTGCAAGAACCTCTGAATGTCAAGCCCCATTCGTAAAACTGGTCCCAAATGCATTCAATAAGAAAACATGTCAGTGATCAGGAAAGTGAGGATAAACAAGAAATAAAGAAAACAAAATTAGGGTCAACACAAATTCTACTGCAAGATAAATAATAAATGGCTTTAAAGCAGAAAAGTTTCCAGAATCACATGTTCACAAGAATAATCCACAAGTGTACCCAAAAGGAACGTAAATCACACAGTTTTGAACCCCAAAAAACATTTACAAGTCATAAGAAGAACAAACCATGATTCAAAACAAATTCCAGACAAATAGAAGAAAAACATAAAAGGGCTTTCACATTCAATAGTCTTCAGATTACTCACAAACCCATGACCAAAAACTTTTATCATTTCCAGTACATCCTCAGAAGGATCAGCATAAACACAAGAACAGTCCACACGCTTACAGAAAAGAAACATAAAGCTCACAATTAGTTGTTGAGCCCCAAAACATTTACAAGTCACTAAATTATTGGCAGTATTAGGAGCTCGTGGACATATACATAATAGCACCGTCTCCAAAGTAACTCAGCTTGTTCTGCAAACCCAGGAAGTGCATTAGCCCTCAAGTAATTAAAGTATATCTCTATCCGTAAAGGGTTTAAACCATCAGCCA
>JAOSBL010000210.1:2039620-2058217 GCA_027568915.1 Erythroxylum roraimae
GGAAGTGCCATAAAACTTTAACAATAAGCAGGAAACAATAGTAACTGCATAAATTGGGTCAGAACTCAGAACCAACAGGGTTCCATGCACAAATTATTGGGTTAGAACTCGGAACCAACAAGGTTTCATCACAAACTATCTGCCGCACAAAACTCACAAACATTGAAGCATATCTGATTATTTCAGAGTAGTATCAATCCCTAGATGTATTGTGCTCAAAAGTAAATTGGGAAAATTCAAGAACTTAACCTCAGGTAACATAATGAAGATAGAGAGAAGGAATTTATATTTGTAGGAGAAAAGCCAGCGACTTCCAGACCTTGATACAATTATTTGAATCTCCAATTATGTCCTTACCGGAAAATCAACCTCTCTAGGTCGACATCTTTATCCTCTTCTCGTCAATTCACATGGCAATCAAGCAACAACTAACTCCAAAATCTAAAACCCAAACTGAAATAAACAACTAATCCAGAAAACCAATCCATAATTCAACAAATCATCCAAGCCCTAACGCCAATTCAAATCCCCGATTCCCAGAAGAATTCCATTAAAACCCAAAAAAATCAGAAAATTTCCCAAATCCCCAGAAACCCACGGTCCAAAAAAGAAAACGAACAAACCGAACATATAAAATCATAATTCACGAACCAAACCATTTAACAAAAAAGAAGTCAACTAACTGGTGAGACGATGACGAGTGTCCTGGAGAGCCTCGACCAAGAAGGGATCGACCAATAACTCCTTTTCAACAACAGTTGCTGCTGATGCTGCTGGGTGATTGGAAGTCTCCATTGTTGACTTCTCTTCTAACCTCTCTTTCGCTCTGCAACTTCCACCTCTTTCTATGCTCTATCCTTCTCCTTCTTCTTCCCTTAAGAGAGAATGAAAGGGAAGAGAGAAGATTGTGAGAGCAGGTGTCAGGAAGCCAAACTCATCATTGCTATAGAGATACTAGATAGACATAGAAAACCCACGGAGTAAGCTTAGGTACGAAGAAATGGAGAGAGACGTATATAAAAGTCAAGGGTTGGGATTTTTCAGCGATCTCTTTAAAATCAAACCTCATTTTGGATTTTTTTTAATTCGATATTTTCTCCAAGTTCCAACACGAACATGCTTCTGTTTTGGTTTTGGAGCTTAGTGACATGAATGGACATTTCCTTTGTGTTGGAGCTGAAAATGATCATGCATGACGATGGGTCGACCATGGTAATGGATTGGGTTAGGTTAAATTAGTCCAGACCTGAGCTTGATTCGAACTTCTATTTTTAGCTTTGGGTTCGGAGTCTAATTTTGATCAGATTTGATTTATTTTTTATTTTTATAAAAATTAATAAGTCGTTATATGTAATGTCAAAAAGATAAAAAAATTAAAGTTTAAAAGTTTGAAATAGTATTAGTTTCAAAAAAAAAGTTTGAAATAATATTAAATCGTTATAAAATTAATTAAAAATTAAACAAAATCAAAAATTATGAAATAAAATGGAAAAAACTAGCTTTAATTTAAAATTTAATTAAAAATGAAGATTGTTAAATAAAAATAAAAATCAACTAATTATTTAATTAATTGGTCAACGGAAACTCAAATAGAGACGAACATTTGAATACTAAGAAAATATTTAAGAGAGTGTAGATGCTTGATACATAAGCGACTAAAGAGAAAGTTCCTAATTTGACTAACGAGATTTTGGTTATCATCAGTAATAATCATGTCATCTACATAAAATAAAATAAATATATGAAAAGAACCACTATAAGGAGAAAATAAAGAATGTTCAACATGTGAGCAAGTTAAGCCAAAATCAAAGATGACATTAGAAAATGTTACTAACCAATAACGAGACGCTTCTTTTTTTTTCGGAGAAAGAACAAAACAGCGATATAGACAATTCTAGAAATACTAATCTCAGCGATGTCCTCAAGGAGGATCGAGCAACATCCAAAAAGTGTGGATACAAAAGTGGTAACCCCTAATTCAAAATTTACAGCAAAATTGGCCAGCCAATCAGTACTCCTATTATCCTCCTTGTAAATGTAGCAAGATAAAACTATCCAGTTGCAATTAAGTAGCTCGTTAAAGCCCAAGACGAGCGGATTAAGAGATTTTGTGCGGCTAGTAGAATCAGAGAGAATACTGGACACGGCTTGAGAATTCAGTTCTAATTCCATCTTACAAAATCCTAGATCCTAGGTCAGATTCAGCCCCGAGTAGACACCCCAGAGTTCCGCAGCTACCAAGGAACACCTGCCAAGATTTTGGATAAAACCTTCGAACCAATAATCAGCGCTGTCTCGATTAAGTCCCCCTGCAGTGGTTGAGCCGAAAGAACTTTTACGCACCCCGTCTGTGTTCAATTTTACCAACGAGATGCTTGCTTTGACCTATATAAAGATATATGAAGTTTGCAAACTAGTCAAGGCTCCCTGATTCCAAATGGCATAGACGTATAAACCTTCTCATCAAGCTCGCCATAAAGGAAAACATTTTGAACATCAAGTTGGTATAAACCCTTGTTTAATGGGTGCTAACAGAACTCTCATTATACCCAATTTTGCAACATGAGCAAAGGTTTTATGATAGTTGACTCCATCTTGTGTAAAACTTTTAGCGACCAATCGGGTCTTATATTATTCAATGCTTTTATTAGATCGTCTTTGGATTTTGAATATCCATTTGCAACGTATTTGATTTCTTACGAGGGTGAGGAATAGAAATGGACAAAGTTGTAGTCTCTTCCAAAAAGCATAAAGTGGATTCAATATTAGAGGACGAAATGCTAAGAAATGCACAATGAGAAGATATAAATCTATCATATGAAAGAAAATCTTCCAGAGAATACTTTATACGTAGAGTTGAAGAATTAGACATCATGTGAGCTAGGAAGACAAGCGTTACAAATTACATGTTAGCTGTAGGGTGACAAACTACGGATTCATCCTCTAAAAGGATAGGTATACATCCCCTAGGTGGGTGCTCAAAAGTAGTGTCCCCTAAGTCGAGCTGGTCTGCATAATTTGCAAGTCAGTCCGCACACTAATTTCCTTCCCTGTAAATATGGCGAATTACAACGACGCAGTTACAGGTAAACAATTCAGTAATGCCCAGCACTAAAGGGTTTAGGATGTAGCTCGCGCCGTCGGAGATGAAAGCATATTGGTTACTGTGCTCGAATCCACTTCTAATTCTATATGGCGGTACCCCAAGTTCCAAGCCAGGTTAAGGCCTGAGAGCACACCCCAAAGTTCAGCTGATAACGTAGAACACCATCCAATGTTCTGAACGAAACCTCCCAACCAAGCACCCGAACTGTCTCGCAGTAAGCCACCTGTTGTGGCCGAAATGTGTGAGCTTTTGCTGGCTCCGTTCGTATTTAATTTCACCTAGCCCTGAGGAGGCTTGCTCCAACCTATGAGCAGTTCTCGTCGAGTGCAATTGCCCATCTGAGTTCTTTGTTGCCAAACCACCGCCATGTGGATGTGGTGCACATATTCTATAACCTAGTGATCTGGCGAAGTTGGCCAAGAAAAGTGATCATCTAATAGGGCCCTATTTCGCCAGGACCAGAGAAACCAGCATGCTATGCCAAAGAGAATAGTCCAGTCGAAGTGAATTTTCTGTAGACCCGTTGTTGATTAGTGAGAAGTTTATCGTGCAAGAGAAGCCAAAGAAATGCTCGGATTCGTTGCAGGCCCTGCCACTGCCATACAGACCTCTAAGATGTGTTGGTCGTAGCTTCCTCATGGTTCAAAATCATGGACTATGCTGAAGCATTTGTAAATTATCCGTTCTCCGTGTGGCCCCAAATAAGCTTATCCAACCCTAAGTATTGCTTGGGCGGAAGGATACCGGCTATAGCCATGCAGATCGTCGGCGGGAGTAAGTGTTGAAAAGCATCCCAATTCCAGTTACCAGTAAGGTTTATAAAATGTTGAACCCAATGATCAATATTTTCTGGGAGAATCGGGGCCACTACATGAGATATAAGAAGTCCCCAATCGTCGACCCACGGATCGAGCCAGAATCTCGTTTGGGAGCCGTCCTCGATCATCCATTTCATGCCTTGCAGAACGTGATGCCAAGTCGCTTTGATACTCTGCCAGATCATCGATCCTCATGTAACATCAAAGAAAAGGGGAAAATTGTTAGCATCAAAATTATACTTAACAGATAAAACTTGAACCCATAAAGCTTTTGGCTTAGAAATTATTGACCATCCGAGCTTAACAAGCAATGCATCGTTGGTTTCCTTTATTTTGCGAATGCCAAGTCCCCCCCGGCTCTTTAGGGAGACACAGTGTGTCCCAGTTGACTAAGCTAGTCTTCATGTGAGCTTTGCAGCAATAATAATGTTTATACTTTGGACGTGGTTGAATGTTCTTTTTGGCTGGTTTGAATGGAATGATAGTTGTAGAACCATTTACATGTATTTTTGTTAAAGGATGCGTTATGGACGTTGCTGCTTCAACTGTTGGTGTTGCTACTAGGGTGATTGTAGTTGATTCTATTTTCGTATTTCATGTTTAATAAGTTCATTAGTTAAAAAAAATTGCCCCATTCAAATAATTATAACAAAATAATTATATTTGTTATAAGTTCATATTTACATTTTATTTTGAACAATTATAACAAATAATTATAGTACAATATAGAATGTTAATTTTTACAATTAATTTTAATTTATTTGTAATTTAAAATTAAGTGAAATTAAAATTAAAATGTAAAATTTTAAAATTAAATTATCGAATCTAAATGGATAAAGCACATAAAATTTTAGTGTAGTTTAAAAATTCTTAGAAAAACTCTTTGATCTTTAAAATTTTCAAAAAAAAACTCATTCTATTTTTCCAACTTTTCAAAAAAACCTATTCTTTTAAACTTCAAATAAAAATAAATTAGGATATTTTTATTCAAAAATAGAGTTTTTCTTAAATACCCTTTTGTTGTCTTGCCCTGAATTTGTTAAAAAACAAAGTAAATCACTTGAAAAAAAACATAAATTCAATCAAAATTTATTTTAAATTAAAATTGCTTATAGTGTATGGGATACCTTTCCATTGATTTTCTTTTTAAGCTTATCCAAAACATTCCTAATTAGCTAACACTTAAAGTAATTAATACTATAATTTAATTATATGGAAAGGAGATTGTGTTGTTAAAAATACATGAGTTTGAATCAGTCTAATCCAATTTAATTTAAAGCTAATTAATCAAATTTGAAAAAGAAAATAAGTTGGGACATACTTAGCAACGAGCTAAATCGATTTCTAAAGTTTTTTTTTAATTCAATTCGATTTTTTTTGTTTGAACTTAACTTAGACGAATTAGATTGAAGTCAAGTCCAATTTGAACCAAATAGTCTAAATTTGATCCAAAACTTGATTAAGTTAAAGATAAAAAAAATATTGTTTTAATCATATTTAAAAAAACGATATTATTTTAGTCAATTAATTATTTAATTATTAAACAAAGAAGTTGTTTTATTTAATTTCAATAAAATGATATCATTTTTAAAACTAATTTGAGGTACAAATACAATTTCTTCAATTAACTCAAATTTAATCTATTTTTAATTCAATTCTAATCACAAATTTTTATTAATTGTAACTAAAAAAGAATTTGTAATTTTAGTATTGATTTGAGTTACTTGGGCAAGTTCAAAATCATTTATTTAATCAAACCTCATTGGATTCTATCAGGCTTGGGCTTGGATTCGACCCAAACTTGATCATGGAATTTTGGAACAAGCTCGAGTCTGAGTGGACCCGAGCTTTGATCGGGAACTCAAATCATAGGGGCGGGTCCGACCCGCCAGGTGACTCTCTTCTCCAGTACCCTTCTTAACCCCCTAATTCTGTAATTTCGTTTCTCAACCATTTTCAGTTTTATGATCTAACCCTAACTTCGAAGACCATGTCCGATCACGGCCTGGCCGGACATTCTCCGCCGGCGGAGGAGGATTTGCATTTCCTCCCTATTCCTCCAACCGATCCCCTATACTTCTCCTCCCAGGACGATCCTTCTCACGACTTCCTCTCCGATCTGCCCCTGTTTCTTGACGATAATTACGATTTTGACATCACTCTTGACGATCTCGAAACACTAGACTTCCCTTCCGAGAACGAGCCCTTCGTCAATTTGGATTCTTCATCGTCGCCGGGCTCTGGAAGCTCCGGAATTTCCGGCGATCATGTGAACGACGTCGGTAAGTATCTCAATATCCCGCTTCCAGAAGCCGGAAGCTGTAATTCCGGTGACCGGAGCACTGATTTTGGCCCGACATCGTCTCAGGGATCAAGAAACAGGTGGTCTTCTGGTTCGGGTGTGTCCGAATCGACGAATCCGAATTCGCCTGACTCAAGCAATTTCGTGGTGGATCAGAAGCTTAAAGTCGAGGAATTGAGTACGAGTAAAAAGAGCAGCGTTTCGAAGAGGAAAAAAGAGGAAGAGATCAGTGAGGAGCACAGGAATCAGAAGTCGAAATTGGACATGAACGCGGACAATCCGAGTAGTTTCGTTGTTGGGAGCGAAGAGGATGAGAAGAAGAAAGCAAGGTTATTGAGGAACCGCGAAAGCGCGCAGCTTTCGAGGCAAAGGAAAAAGCATTACGTGGAGGAGTTGGAAGAGAAGGTGAAAGCAATGCATTCCACAATTACGGAATTGAATAATAAAGTTTCATTTTTTATAGCTGAAAATGTGACCTTGAGGCAGCAATTGGCCGGCGTGAGTGGAATGTGTCCTCCGCCGGTGTATGGTTCGGTGGCTTATCCGTGGGTGCCTTGTACTCCTTATGTTGTTAAGCCACATGGGTCCCAGGTGCCTTTGGTTCCAATCCCGAGATTGAAGCAGCAGCAGCCTATTTCTGTCACGAAAGGTAAAAAGGTTGAGAGTAAGAAAGGGGAGCGTAAGAGTAAGAAAGTTGCTAGCGTTAGTTTTCTGGGTTTGTTATTTTTTGTTTTGCTGTTTGGTGGGTTGTTGCCAATTGTTGATATCAGGCTTGGAGGGTATAGGAAGAATGATGTTCATTGGCTGGATTTTGAAAGTGGGAAGATGTATGATCAACATAGAGGGAGGATTTTGACTGTTCATGGACATTCACATGTGTCTCAGGATGTTTCGGCTGTTGGTAATGGGAGTTTTGATATTAGTAACGGAAAACACTGCGAGAGATGTGGAAAGGGATGTTCAGAGTATGATGTTGAACAGAAAGATGGATTGGATAACTCTGTTGTTAAGGGTAACGATAGTGAGCCTCTTGTTGCATCTCTGTACGTACCAAGGAATGATAAGCTTGTGAAGATTGATGGGAACTTGATAATTCATTCAGTTTTGGCAAGTGAGAAGGCAATGGCTTCTCCTGAGGCCCATGAAATGAAAACTAAGGAGAATGTTCCAATCATCCCAAAAGATTCGTCTTTGGCATTGGCTATCCCTAATGGTGGTAGTAATAAAGGTATCCCTGATGCTGAAAGAGATGGAGCCAGACATTCTCGGCATACTTCGCAGGACCATTTGAAGTCATCTGCTGCTCATGGAAAACTGCAGCAGTGGTTCCATAAGGGCCTTGCAGGTAATTTCCACTCTGTTGTGATGTCAATTTTATGCAAACCAGTGGCTAAGAGTTATGATGCTGTAGGCTGTTAAGATTGGTGCTTGTGATGTCTTATTTCATAGTGGAATTGGGGTAAACAAATGCCTATCTTAAGGGAAGTTAATTAATTAAGGTAATACTTCTTGCACATTAATGTTAGCTTATTTTTGTAAAAATTAGTATAAGCTGCAATTCTGTGAGTATTGCAGCTTATACTAATAACATAATAGATCAAACTTTTTTTTAAAAAAATTTAGTTGAAGTGTTTTGGTACTTCGGAACAGCAAGGGGATTGGCTGAATACATTTGAAGAAATTTTGATTTCAATTTTATATTGAGTAGGTTTCCTCTCCTCTGTCATTTTTCAAAATTTTATTTTGCAATTGCATGCAGAAAGAGAATTGATTCATTCAATTGTTCATTTTTCTGCCTCCCTTATTTTTTTGTGGTTTATTTATGCTCTGTGGTGGAATATTATTGACCCAGTTTAAGCTGGTCTGCCAAAAGAGTGCTTTTATTTAATTTTACCATCAGTTTGAAACTTCTTGTGATAATATTGGACAGATTATTTTGAATTAATCTTCCAATTCAAGTTTTCATGTTATGTTGAATACTCTTGTATTCAATATAAAGAGGGTTGTTAAACAGCTATCTGGCCTACAAAATATAAAAAATGAGCAGCTTGAGCTGATGATTCTTTTCGCTTGTTCTTGACTTCTGTTGACACGAACAAAGCATACAAAATGCAGAGTTTGGTAACAAGTTTTGTGGATATTAAAACTGGAGTTAACTTTGAAGAAATATTCTTCTCTTCAGGGCCGATGTTGAATTCTGGTATGTGCAGTGAGGTGTTTCAGTTTGACACATCGCCATCTCCAGGAGCTGTTGTTGCTGCTTCATCAGCGATCAACAGAAGAGCAGAGAAGCAGCAAAATGCCACTGATGTCAACAAAGGAAATCATAGAAGGACATTACGAGGTCTTCCACTACATAATTCAAGTTTTGATCTCAATATTACGAGAGAACAAGTTGGAAGTAGTTCTCACAATGAAAACTTGCAAAGCAATAAATCCGCAGCTTCAGTAGTTGTCTCTGTACTTTTTGATCCCAGAGAGGCTGGCGATAGTGAAGTCGATGGCATGATAAGGCCAAAGTCTCTTTCAAGGGTTTTTGTTGTCGTGCTTTTAGACAGTGTTAAGTATGTTACTTACTCATGTGTCCTTCCTCGTTCTGGGCCTCATCTTGTGACTACTTGAGATTTGGAAGCAGTGGGAGTTGAAAACCAAATGCAGCTCCCAGCTTTGTATATAACAAAATAACTTATTAGTTTTTAACTACAGTCTGCTACCTCCATATGTTCTTTTAACAGTCGCCATCATCAACTGGACTGGTCAGAACATAATGTCCTTCAGTTGAGGCTTAGAAGCATCATCTGCTGTAGAGACTACAATTTGGTCGGCAATGATTAACCATTCATGCAAAATTGTTGTCCATTTATGTGGTTATGATTGATGCTTAAAGTTGAGTATGGTGGTCTTGATTTGGTTTCTTATCAACATTTATCTGCGCTGGTTTATGTAGAATCTACAAATGATTATGAATTTATAATGTTATTTATCGAAGATGCACATGGGTATCACTATGAATCTTAGAACAGACTAATTACACGTATGTATGGATTTGCTCTCTGACTCTGACATCTATAGACAAACAGCAATAACGGAGGAGGAGGAGGAGGAGAGGCTATTGATAATTACAGATTCTGCGGGGCTCGTTTTGATTGATGGTGGTTACTGAGATTCTGAGCTTCGAACTTGTGGAAGTTGATACCAGCTGAGGACTAGAAGGGCCGACAGGGAAAGTACGACAATCAACTAACTAAAACAACACTTTTAAGAAAATCATCGATTAACTAAAATCGGATTGTAAACTATTATAGTATCTGGTAGACTATTATGGAACAACATAAAAACTTTGTGACTATCGGTAAGCTTCAGGGATGATGACTGAGATATAAAGTCCTCTCTACGGGCACAACTCTTAAGGCTTTCTTCTTAGAACTTGACACTCTCAACATTTTTTTCCTTTAAAATAATAGCCGCAACAGTATTTACACTTTTTTCCTATTAAATTTTAATCTCATATTAGAATTGTTTTATGTAGTCATAAACTATCTTAGACTTTCTGATACACAAGATTTTCAGAAGAGGCGAGTATAAAGCATATTTGTCTCTGTATAATAATTGTAAGTAGGCAAAAGTTCACTTTTAAGTTTGATTTAAATGAATATTAGTTCGTATGTTTACCAAATTACCATTCACTTTAATTTCTCCCTCTCCTGAACAGCTAGGACGTAGGTAACGTAACTTCCAGACCGATCCTCTTTGTTCTTCAGTTTTTATATTTGCAGTGGTGGAAGATGATTGATGATGGAGCATTTTATACTGCCATGAGAGTGAACTGTAAATGAGTACACAGAGTTCCTTTATGGGAAATGGGGAATCATTCATAAATGGGGAACTACAGTTCTCTGTCACTCTATCAAATAACAGTTATATGGACTTGAAGATAAGGGAAAAGTGGCATGGGTTGTTTCTGAAGGTACTATTTTAGGAACAAATTAAGTTTTAATATATATTAATAAGAGTTTACTAACCATTTAAATTATGGTTTATAATCCTTTTTTAAGAATAATATAAAGAATTATGAAAGAATATAAAAATCACTCTAGTAATTTTATTTTAAATATTAGATAATTGAAGAAATATATCTTTATAATTGAAACTTTATTTCTTAATTAATAGTTACAGTGGCCCTTTACGTGATATAAATATTAGATGTAGATTAATCAAATGTTGTGCACGTGATGATCCAACTTGTCTCTTAAACTCAAACTGAATTAGTTAAATCTGTCTCAAATTATTATAATTATCTTCAATTATTAATTTAAGTTATATTTGATTAATTAAAATATAGTTTAAAAGTTGAGTTAAATTTTTTAGTTTAAAATGTGTATATTTTATCGTTTTTTTTAATTGAAATATAATAAATTTTCTCAAAATTAGAAAAAAATTAATATTTTATAATTATAAGACTTTTTAAAAGTTTTAAGATTATTGGAGAGGTTTGTATCTTTTACCTAACCCTTATACATCATAAACATATTTTATATTTTTATGAAAGAAACATATTTAATATCATTTGTAGAAAGCTTTGGTTGGTAATTTTATTTATAAATTAGTTTATAATTATTCCATGATTTTAGGAACTAAAGTCCAAATCCTTGGGAAGTCCAACGTAAGAATGGTTGTTAGAGAATAAAAAGAATACCCCAAATGAGAAAAACAAGTGAAAATGAAGAAACGCCAACTCTAACCTGCCAACTGGCAAGTCATGGTCAAAACTGAAGCCCCAAAAGTGAAACCTGAAAGAAGCTTACTTTTTCTTTTTTGAAAAGGAAAAAAAACAAAAACAAATATATTTATAGCTTAAAAAGACTAAATTTAAATTAAAATGAGAAAAAATAATTAATCTAATTAAATTAAATTTTGTAAGCTTCGAGAAAATAGTATCTTCACTAATTAAGAGTAAGAGATATTATTAGACTTTTTAAAATTTTAAATTTCAAATTTAGCATATCAGGATTTATTATTATTATTAAATTTTGTAGGTTAAATTTAATTTATATTAATAATATTTAATTAATTTTAATTTTATGTTTTTATTGTATATATCTTGTATTATTTTTAAATAAAAATAAAAAAACTAAAAAATAAATAATTTTTTAAACTGTAAGAGAAGGTTGAACTTTTCCAAAAAGGAAATGAATAATTTATTAAAAAGTGAAGTTGAGTGGTTTGAAGGAAAGTGGTTGTTCTGGTTCTTTTGGCCGAGAATATACACATATGCAAATTCCTCACAACACCTGGTTTGTGTACAAATCCAAAACAGAGAAAGGACTCAATCTATTCTGGAGTAAGCGACTGAATCTGGTCTAGACATTTTCTCGAGAAAAAAAAACTTGACGGTGAAAAATTTTCCAGCTCGCGTGAAAGTTCTTTGTCTGAATCTAACAAAAAGCAAAACCGAACCTATACTAGATAAACCCACGTTTGTCTCTGTCAAGATTCTCTGATTCTCTCTCTCTCTCTCTCGATCACCATCTCCTGTCTTTGTATCCTTTGGTTAACAGAAAGTAACAAAAATCCTTAATTGTCAACTAACAATTGCAAAGATCGAATTTTGGTTGATACCCATCACTTCTTTTTCAAGGAATTTTTCTCTGCCGATCAGCTTGTTGTCTGATACTTATTTTCTGGTTGTTACAATCCATGAACGTAGATTTTAGGTTTCTGGGTCGCTCTGAAGTTGTATAGAGAGTTACTGAGCACATCATTAATAATCTGAGGATAGATTCGTTGATCCGGGTCATCGGGTCACAATGAAACAAGAATCGCTTGATTACTGGAGGAACTATTTCAGAGCGGCGAACGCCGATATTTTTGGTATCATCGATTATGCCATCACGGTTGCTGCCTCTGATTGTCCCAAAGAGTTTCGATTGAGAAGGGATCGTATTGCGGAGAGATTGTTTTCTTGCAGACTTACCAGGTGCTCCGGATGCGACCGCGTCGAACTGGCGGTTCCGGATCATGATAGCGACGGGGAAAGTGATCGCTGCAAGATTAGGGATGGTGTTAGTGACGATGATGATGATGACATAGAGATCGATATTGAAGGTGGATGTGAGTTTGAAGATGGTAGTGGCAGTAAAGAGAGCAAAGTGAATAGTTGCAACAATGGAGAAGTGAATGTGAACGATTATCAGTTGGTTAGCAATTATGGTTATGATGAGGCTGAGGCTTTGACTGACGAGATCGAGGAGGAGTCTCAAATTGTTGGAGAGGTCTTGAGGATCAAGAACATCCTTCTGGGTAGCAAAGATGAGGTATATATGCTCTTACAGGCACATAAACTAAGATAGTATCAATTCGTTGATTACCAGATAAGTTTCTGTGTGGAATCTTTCCTTTTCTGGTCCAGTTTGGAGCAGATATGATGTTGTCTGGTGTGGCACTGTTCAAAGATTCTTGCAGGGTTTTCCATTTGCTCTCGTGTCTAATTGCTAGTTCTTCTTATGACAGTCTGATACTGTGTTATTCGAATCATTGAGGAGGCTTGAATTGATGGCTTTGACCATCGATATCCTTAAGGTTTGTTTCATCTTTTGATGTTGAATTGAAGTATAAGAAGCATTTCACTGTTTGTTTCGGGGTCTACAACTGATTTCTTATACTAACCGTGCTTGTGCTTGTGCTTGTCTTCTGATAGGCAACTGAGATTGGAAAGGCTGTCAATGTCCTCAGGAGACATGGATCAAGTCAGATTCGCGAACTTGCACAAACGTTGATAAAGTACTGTCTTCTCTTGCCTCAGCAGTTTGATTCTTCCTTTGTTATATTTCAGCAAGTAACATGATATTGATGTACGAACGTAGTAAGCTAAAACACTGTTATCCGGGCTTTCAACTCTTGAGAATGCTCTGAATACTGCATAGCGAGTAGCTGCCATGACTTTGTTTATTTTAACTTTTTCCTTTGAAATGCAGTGGATGGAAGGTTTTGGTGGATGAGTGGTGTGATGCTACCAAGGCTCTTAGAGGTGGGAACTTGCTTATTACTATTAATGGAGAGTTTTTGCAATTTAAATTGTTTCTGGAATCTGAATTGGTAAGGGTTTTAGGTGATGAAGGTACTCCAGAGTCTGTTAATCCATCTGTTGTCGAAGAAGAAGAAGAAGAAGAAGAAGAAGGGCTTCCATCTCCGCCTCTAGATGAAGCAGTTTTCTTTGCAACTCAGCCCACTTCAATGGAGCTCTCGCAGGTGCTTGTCTTTCTCTTTAAATGTTTGATTAGGGCTGTTCAGTTGCTCGTGTATCCTTACTCCCTTTTCCTTTTCTGTTAATTTTTCTGTGCAGTTCTTTGATGGCATGGATGATTACGAAAGTGAGTTCAATTTGCCCATCTGTTGTGTTTTCCTTATGCAGCTTTTGTCTTTTGGTTCTTTCTTTTAATCCCAAATACATTGTTTCAGTTCCTCAAAGCAGTGGGGATTTCATCAAGAACCGTGATAAAGGAAGAAAGCCACCGGTTGAGAACCAAAATATGACAAAGCGGAAACGGCATACTACAAACGAGGCGAATTTTCTAATGAAGGACGACGAGAGGGAGCTAGTGAAAAGACAAGAAGCTCCCATGAAGGGAAGTAAGTCATCGAACAATAATTCTGGACCTGGAAGACCACAAAAGGCAAGTGTTCAGCATAAGGCAAGTAACGAATTGAAGTTGCAGCAAAATCCCGTAAAGATCACAAGTCAGAGAAAGCCTTCAAGTGTTCAACAAGATGTAAGCATGAAATTTAATGCAGTTCTGTTTATGGAATTTTAATGCAGTTTGAACATGTGGGATTCTAATTTTATCTTGTCTCTGTTTTTTTTCAACTAGAAAATTAAGTGTTCAGATGAAGCTGCTGTCCAGATGAAGCTTGAAGCCACTACGAGAAAACTCCAGGAACGTTATCAGCAGGCTGAGAATGGTCAGTCTTCTTCTAGAAAAATTACATGTTGTCTTCTTTTACATGTTTCATTTTCATACCGATACAAATTTAGTTGGAGCAATCATTTCCAACTCGAGTACAAAGAAATTCGAGTTTGGGACTGGCATAAATTCTCTCTATCAATGAACCTCACAGCTTATTGATAAAAACATTCTTCAAAACATTCTTCATTCTTGTTTAACAGCAAAGAGGCAGCGGACGGTTCAGGTGATGGAGTTGCACGATCTCCCTAAGCAAGGACATGTCCAGAAAAATCCACACGGAAGACCTGGAAACCATAGTCGGAACTGGTTACACGGCCGAAGGTAACTTCTGTAGCTTCGCCGACTGCATTTTACTAGCATATCCAACTTTCTTCCATCCTCAAATTTGGTGGAAGTATCGACACATGAAGTCTGTGGTACCTATCACTTGCTTGAGAGCACTGGGAAAAGAATCCAAGCATTGAAGTGAGACTATTCTGCATCCAATGCAAACCAACATTTGGAACACTTTTCCGTGCTTATCAAATTAGGTATACAGGCATTGTTTCATATAATTTTGTGGAGCAAGTTAGAATTCTTGACTTGGTAATGTATTAACAATGTGTAGAGAACCTGACATGAGCCTGCCCACTTAAGCAACAGCTTCTCAGCTTATTTTTTACTTATTCCTACTTCTCAGGAAAGATTAGACATTTACACCATGAGAATGTAATACATGTATTTGCACAGAATAAGTTCTGTTCATTGATGATTCTATAAACTCATTGATATGAATGTACAAGTTCAAATGTGTGAGTGCTGTTTTAATCATTAAAGGAATGAAACTGTTAAAGAGTTTTGACTTCCTGGTGGCGGCAGCGTACTGCGACGCTCCAGTGTCGGCGCGTGGAAAAATCTACCTTATATCTTCAAATCAGTTTTTGCGTGTCATGGATTGTTGACGCTGACCTAAGACACAACGTGTCCTGTTTTGCCCTGTACATTTTTGACTTTTTATCCAGTCGACAGTATTCCGTATGGGCCCCACGCACTTGCGGCTCCACGTGATATTCATGCAGACACTTACACGCGCATTCTACCTTTCATTTTCCTTATTTTTTATTTTTGCTTTGTCTCTCTCTCTCTATGCTTATCCTTTAAATTTCTTTTATGTAATAATATATAATTAATTATATATTTTCTATAAAATAATATTTACATCATAATCATAAGTATTTCTTATATGTAAAAATATATATAGTTGTGAAATATAATGTATAAATTTCTTTTTTTAATAATATTGTAGATAAGGATGCATTTCTTCTCTTTATTACTTGTGTCAATTAAGCTCTAACAAGGCATAACATATTTTCTTACCATAATTATTTCAATTTTAAAAAATAAAAATTATACAAATAAAAGAAGTCTCGCAGATTTAAAGGGATATAGTAGTACGCAATTTTACCCTTAACAAGTAAAGAAATTGCTTCTAATGACCAAATAAGCTTCTAAATAATATTTGACTCAAATTTTATTATCTAATTGTTTTTTATAAGGTATATTTGAGTTGCAATTCTTTAGTTGAAATTTAGCTAACCACCAACTAACTTTCAAGCAAGCAATTTATATGTAGGAATGTCAATACTAGGTGGCTCGACCATGGGTTGACCGGACTAACCCGATCTATTTTATATTTTTTAAAAAAGGTAAAAAACAACATCGTCTTTGAAGTAATAGTCAGGTCAGGCCGACCACTTTTAGCTCGTGCCCCGTCCATAACTCGGTCAACCTGAGTCAAAATCGGGTTAGGCCAAATCAAAATTAACATCCCTATTTTACCAAAAAAAATAAATTAACATCCCTATTCATGTGAACCCTATAAAATAAGTTTTATTTCCTGACCAATAAAAAAGATTTATCAACAATATATAAAATCAAGAGAAAAGAAATTTTCCCTTTAATTATTAAAAAAATTTAATTATGAACTAAATTCTCTATCCCTCTTTTTTTCTTTTACTTGTGTTGCATATTTTTCATTGAGTGTTGTTAGTAAACTTATAGTTCATGTAACATGTTCTAATTAGGTAACACATTTTCCACATTTTTCACCTACTCTTATGGGTTAGATGTTGGTTGTCCTAATTTTACATCAGTACCATTGTATATGACATCTTGAAAATGGCATGAAGGATAGAGAATCTAGGCCATGGAAAACTTGTGGTGCTTAGAAGAAAGGCCATGACTGGCCAAAAATTTGCAAATTCCTTCTTAAAATATTATATGGTCATCTTAAATTAAGAATATTGAATTTAAGATTATTTAAATTTTTTTAGACTTTGAACTTTTTAAACAGGAAATTTTATTCAAATTTTAATTTTTTAAAAAATTAAGTTTGATTTTGATTTAAAACTCAATCATTTTATATTATTTGGAAAAATAAATTTTGTTTTATTCTAAAAATATAATTAAGCCATTATAATCCTTTTTTTCTTACATTTCATGACTCCTAAATTTTGAAGATTTCAATAAGTAGCATTAAGTATTTTTTACAAATAAATTATCCGAACCCAATTATCTGACCTGAGATTAATTGAGTTTCGAGTTTCAAATCAAACCATAAGCAATTCAAACCAAGCTCGAATTTAATTCATTGTCATCCCTTATATAATTAAGACTAAGAAATTAAAAAGTAACTAAAAAAAAAAGAAGAAGAAAGAAAGAGCTGGGTGGGTCTCAGGAAGTCAGGATGGTCCAAAGACATGCACATCTTTCATTTTAATCACATGCTTTTGTCTTTTGTCATTTTCAAAGATTTGACTATCAAATAAGCCCTCACGAACCTTGACCATGTTCTCGAACTTGTTAACTGAATTTGTCATATAAATGCATATTGATCAATTCTTCAGGATGACTGGATAATCATTCGCAGTGGTCAAAATCATTCATCGTTATTTTAAATCTACGGTCAATAGTGGACTAGATTTTTATAATTTATTCATTAAATTAAGCAATTCATATTGTTTATTTCTCTCAAATTATAATATTGGTCATTAGAAAATTAAAATTAAATTATTAAACTACTTAGTAACTTATAATCACCAATGTTCATAATTTTTTTTCCAACATAATATTGTCCAATTGATAATATTTTTATAAATATATTTTCTTCATAATTAATGAGATTGTATTTATTTATTTTATATATTTAAATTAAGAAAACTTTATTTTTATCAAAACTTTCCAAAGTCTTGTGCTTTATAATATTTAATATAAATTAGATTATTCAAATCCGAATTTGTAGGAC
Organism: Erythroxylum roraimae; assembly: GCA_027568915.1. Lineage (NCBI taxonomy): Eukaryota > Viridiplantae > Streptophyta > Magnoliopsida > Malpighiales > Erythroxylaceae > Erythroxylum > Erythroxylum roraimae. The sequence goes on from JAOSBL010000210.1 coordinate 2,057,094, forward strand.
TAAAATTAAAGAAGCCATGGGCCTATATCTTATGTCCGTGTACTCAACCATAACCAGCAATACGAGCCCACTACTAAACTTTGCTTAATTGAGTTTTGAGATCATCAAATTAAAGAAAAAAGGTTTTGTGGAAGATTAATATTATAGTCGTCATCATCATACTAAGTTTGAAGTTTCGTAATAAAGCAGAATCTGGAGAGGTCTGATAGTATGCAGTCTTACTCCTATATTGTAGAAAGATTGTTTCCAGTAAACCCACGTGTAGATATGTATTATAAATAATAAAATGTTTTTATTAATAATGATATGTTTTACAAGAAAATTGGTCAAAATTGTGTAATTTTCATTGCTTTTCCAACTTATTATGGTACTAAATGTGCCAAAAGATTACTTTGTGACTTTGCTTTGTTCATAAGGATAAGAACGACTAGAGAAACATGTGTCCTTATCTTGTTAGCCACATTCTCAAGATAAAATTAAGATCAAGAAGGCACTTAATGTGGTTAAGCGCATGTTTCCAATTTCAATTATACAAGAAATTCCATGTTTAGCCATCAAAAACACGAAGACCCTTTTGCTTATACATCATGTTTACCACCTTTGAACTACAAGTTGATTTTGCCAATACATAGAAGAGAGTGAAGAACACAAATTGTTCATCTGTGGTGGTATGAAGACCTTCGTACCAGAAGTTGCTTCAATGGCAACGTCAATAATGTGGAAGGTAAGTAGGTAACAACTAACATGGAGGATACGTGGAACTAAGATGTCTTGGAATATTTGTGGTGGGAATCTTTTGCTTGTTCAACAAGGAAGGCCAGAGATTGAATTTCTTGTTAATGTCAAAACCAGATTGGTATCTCCGTCCCTTGTATCTAAGTAGGCAATGAAATAAATCGGTCCACTTACTCTCCTCCACTCCTAGCCATTTCATCTCAGCTACGTATTTTTTTTATTTTTTTCACAAATACGTCCATGAGATGAGACGTAACCAGTGTTTAGAATTTCGTACTGTTCCGGCCGGTTTCGTACCGGCCAAAAAACGGTACCGAAATGACCATAAAGGTACCGGAGATGAATTCCGGTCGGTACCGGCCAATTCCGGCCGGTACCACCAATACCGG
>JAOSBL010000210.1:2058317-2070615 GCA_027568915.1 Erythroxylum roraimae
TATAATTGTATAATATATCAATATGGATTATTTTGTAATTTTTAAAAATTTTAGGGACTATTTTATAAATTTAAAAATATCCCGAAACGGTACCCGGTACCGACCGATACCGGTACCGTTCCGTTCCAGAGCTCAATCCGGTACTGAGCCCGGTACGGTATTCGTAACATTGGACGTAACAGAATAAGTGAAAACTTACGTGATCTGTTCTATTTAAATAGAAAGTAAAAAAGAAAAAAAAAATTGTTTAAAAAATCATTCATTATTTAAAATTGTGTTAAAGTACAAATTCAATTTTTTAGTTTTTATAAAATTTTATATTTTAATATTTATAAGTTAACTTTTAATGTTAATATATTCACCAAACAAATCTTATATGCAAAATGAATTAATAAGGTATGATATTTCTTCTGTAATAATAAATTTGATAAAACTAGAGTAAAAAGTTTACTATAATTATTTTTAATACTTATAAAATCTTATTTAAGGTTAGTATCATTATAAAAAATTATAGTTTTTTCTCAAAAAAGACATAACATATTTGAAATTTCTTAATTTAGTGCAATTTCATAAATAACTTTTCAAAGATTGTACAACTCAAGTCAAAAGCGTTATTTTTATTGATATAATTAATAGTTAAATACTCACATGATATTTGATAAACGTATCATATTAGTTAAAACAACCTTTTAACTCAAGGCTATGTTTCTTTTCCAAAAAAAAAAAGTTAAGGCTATGTTTATACGGGGGTTTATCAATGAAATATAATGAAATGTAATACTATTATATCGTTTGAGACGAGAGTTTATAATAGAATTGCATAAAATGGGAAGAAATGAGGGTTTCATATTACATCTCATTCCATCATAAACAGTAAAAATAAAAAATCTCTGATTTGAGAGGGTATTCCATCGTGAAGGTAAGCTTGGCTTTGGAGCAGTGTTGGAGAGCGCTGAGGGAGAGTTTATTAGAGCTTTTTCTGGTCATTATGTTGGTGGTGCGGATCCCTTGATTGCGGAAGTACTAGTACTTTGACAATCCTTGCAAATTCTAAGACAGCAGCACATTGAAGGCGGTGACACTATTTTTATTGATTCTCAAATTTTATTTTTCGCACTTAGTTCACCGGACTTTGATCTTTTCGAGTTGGATACTGTTATTTGTGATTGTAAGACTTTGTTATTATCGCTACCGAATATTTCTTACAGGTGGATTCGTAGGCAAGCCAATAGACGTGCTCATTTTTTAGCTCGAGCATCTATTCGCTTTGCGCATTTACAGATTTGGGTTTCTACTCCTCAGTTTTTGAGTGAGTTTTATTATCATGAATGAAAATTTGAGTATTTTGCTCTTAAAAAAAAAATCCTCCGTCCAAATAACATTTTTACTATATTACATTATGAACTTTTCCATTCTTTCCAAACAACAATTTCTAATATTACATTCATATACATTTTATTCCATTATAAATCATTCCATTTTATTTCGTTATGTTTCATTCTATTAAAAATTTTACGTCTAACTAAACATAACTTAATTCATATAGTCGTCCAGGTCTTATTGTGAAACAAAAAAGTCGCCCCACCACAACAGGCGGGTTGGTTCCTCTGTCGTCACCGGTTGGCGAGAAGACCTTAAGATTAAGATAAGTTGCTAAAATAAAGGGGAGGGGAGTAAGTTGCAATAACAAGTAAAGGCAGCGGGTGACGGATGAGAAGACTTGACTTTAGTAATAAAGAGCAAACGTTTATCCTTGTTATTATGGTTTGCCACCTCATGTATAAGTGTATAGATATATAAGAGTTATTGGCAACTTGTCGCCTACTAAACGCATCTCTTACCTTGAAAGTACCTTTTCAAAAGATACAATCTTGTCAATCGCATAAGCTTTTTAAGATCAGAATTTCGATTAGGGTTACATTCCTGTAAAACTAAGTCAAACCTTTAATGGTGTTAACTGAGAATGATTAACAGACAATAAAAATATGTTAAATTTGCAAATAAATTAAATTTATCACGACTTCTTAAATAATTTATTTGAAAGGCATGATTTAAAAATAAAAACATCTTGATTTAATAATACACATTCAAATAATAATCATTATAATTTTATCATTATCTAAATAAATAGATCAAACCGTCTTAAAGTTGACCCGATTCGACCTCTCAGAGTGTGATTTGTGCTTGACCTAAAGTTCGATTACGCTCAAGTCATGCAACTTAAGTCTATCGAATTATTTAAAACGACATTATTTTATAGTAGTGGTTGAGAAAATTTTCGAGTTTCAAACCTAAACCTCGTTCAAAATTCGTTCAATTCAAACTTAATTTATTAATTTCGAGTTAAGTTGAGTCAAACGGAATTAAATAAGTTTTACCATCTCTATAAATATCATTTCAGGTCCAAAGTATATATCAAGAGAAGATTTTAACTATCTCATATTTACATCCAAAAGAATCAATATTATGAACGAACGTAAAACAATACTTCTCGATTAAATATAAAAAAACTAAAATTTAAACAATTCTTTTATACAAATGTAAACAAAGAAATTGGTATTTTAATTTGAGAAATGTACTCAATTTTTTAGATGAAAGTAGAGTGATTAATTAGTTTAATTTCATAGTTTAATATTTACTACAATTTCCACCTAAAAGGATGCATTAGCACATGTTCTTAAGGCAAATACTACACTCCTCTTGAGCACTTTGAGGTCAAATACACTTGTCTGTATACAAGGCTTACATGTATAGACCTTTTGCCTTTTTCTTAAAAGAGATGGAGACTCATTTGGTTTGGTTACTTGTAAAACAAATGTACTAATTATATAGTGACCAGTGCCTAACATTTGACTCAATCTTAATACGTTTGTCTAAGTCAAAATTGTTCAATCATTAATTAGTTTTTACTTTAGTTATTGTCCATTAACTAATTGCCACTTACTTTATTCAAATCATTGTCAAACTATCACATTAAGAATGCAATAACTCCGCCTTATTTTCTGGTTGACATGCCATTTTCATAATAATTTGCATGCCGAACATCATCAAAGCTTGTTAATACTTGTACGGTAATGCTATAAACTAATCTTAGAGGTTTAATACTAACTATGCCTTAATACTGCTAAAATCTTGACTCCTCGTAACCAAAACCTCAAAGTCACAATTATGAATTAACCCACTTTTGTTTATGTAAAGCTTATTCTGAAACTTTAAGATAATCTTCTAAATAATTATTACTGTAATTCAATATGAGAAAAGGGGTTATGATATTTTCACAATAACAAATGATTAAACCATAAATATCTCTGTACTATTTAAAGTTTAACTAAGTATCTGTTTGGATTGACTTTTGGGAAGTTGATAAATACTTTTCTATGTTACAAAAGCTTTTTTTAAGAAAAATAAGTGTTTGACTGTAAAATAAAAAAATATTTCTTTAATAGATATGATTTTTTTGGCAGCCAAAATACAACTTTTTAATAAGCTCAAATTTGGAGCTTCTAAAAAAAACCTTTCAAATAGCTTTTTAAGGTAGATTTTTCAGATCAATTAATGAGTCTATTTTTTAGTCCCTTTTGTCTTTATGTTTTACATATAATTCTCATAATACCCACAAACTCATCTTCCTGTTTATTATGTATTTAACTATTTATTCAACTTGAATATTTATTTTGGGATTTATATAATATTATTTGACTTTTTTATTTGTTTTAATATTTATTTTGATATTAGTTTATTTATGTTATAATCCATATGAAAGATTTGGTCATATATATTTTTATTTATGTTTCATATGGTTTAAAATTATATAATAATTAATATATTGTGCTTTGCATATTTTTTAATATGTTTTAAATAATATTTATATTCATTTATAATTTTATTATAAAATAAAATATAATTAAAATTAAAAGTATTTTTTATTTTTATGTTGTCAAACAGTCTAGTGTATGAAGCTCTTTAAAAAAAGCTCTTTTTTAAATGATAGTAAAACACTCAACTGATTTTTTAGAAAAGTTCTTCTCAGAAAAGATCTACAGAAAAACGCTCTACTGATAAAAGCTTTACTAGTATAAACCCAACTAAATAGAGGCTAAGTATGCCAATAGAAAGTAATGCTTTTTTCGTTCAACATCAACGGATTCAGTCAGAAATCAAATTAAAGTTGATCGATTTTTGGACCAAACTCAAATTTAAAATTTTAAAAATTAAAATTTCAAATTTAAAAGGCCAATTAATCATCCAAACTCCAATAAAAAATTTGAAAGGAGCCTAAAATTGAGTGGGGCTTGAACCATTGTGAAGGCGAGAAAACCCTAATTTATTTTTTTTTGGTACAGAGAAAACCCTAAGTTTAGGCAATGTGCAAGAAAGAGATTCCATAAATGGGATCGGACTCTTAAGATTGTTAAATTTTTCTTGATTGTATTGAACTCAGAATATCAGCCTAGCCCAACCCATGGAAATGGGCCATCAATAAGTACAAATACAAGCCAGCTACACTCATGCACGGTACATGAAAAGAGGGGTAAGCCTAATTAGTTCAATGGGGATCAGACATGTGGTCTAAATACTTCTTAGGAGTTAGGAAGCCTGTTTGAAGAAAATCCAAATGCAAATACCATATGAAGTTTGGTCCAGAATTCATAACAGTTTTCGCAAAAATCAGTAAATGGATATGTGATTCCATTGGTGGAGCAAAACCTCCCCCAAATTACTCCTAATGTAAGTAGCTGTAGGTAAGGATGAGAATGCACCAAAATTAAAATTTGCCCGTTTGCGTATTCAGGTCAAGCGAGATCAACTTCAATAATAGTTTTTTCTTTTTGCTCAAAACATGAGATATGTTATTGTGCATATTATTTAGCATACACTCAAAAAATAACAACCATGCCAAAACATGTAATATGTTATACCAAAGTTGGAATAACAAATAAAAATCAGCAAACGAAAATGAGATAGAGAAACAGCTTCGATACAATAATGGCAGTAGATGATATGTCGAAGTGATGAGAGAGCAAAAACAATACAGAACAAACAAAATAGACATCGCATCGCAACTACTTCCAAGGAGCATACACATATCGACTTTGCCCCGCCTTAACCAAAGACCAATCCCTATTATTAAGTAGGGGAAGAAGAAAAATGGACATTTTTCTCACCCTCCCAGCATTTCTTCATTTACCCATCTTAGACCTGATACAAAACTTAAATGTTGATATTCTTCTTTCCAGATACACATGAAGAAACATGAGTAAACACGATACAACAAATCTAGGTGAAGCAGCAATCATCAGAGGTCTTACTTCTCATATTGTCATTTGATCCCTTCACATGTGCTCCACTGCCTCTTCTTCTTCGTCCTCGTACTCACCCTCCTCATCAGCAGTAGCATCCTGATATTGTTGGTACTCGGAAACCAGATCGTTCATGTTGCTTTCAGCTTCAGTGAACTCCATTTCATCCATCCCCTCACCTGTATACCAGTGCAAGAAAGCCTTTCTCCTAAACATGGCGGTGAATTGTTCACTCACTCTCCTGAACATTTCCTGTATGGAGGTTGAGTTCCCAATGAAGGTGGATGCCATGGACAGGCCCTTTGGAGGAATGTCACAGACACTGGATTTCACATTGTTTGGAATCCACTCCACAAAGTATGAAGAGTTTTTGTTCTGGACATTGATCATTTGCTCGTCAACTTCCTTGGTGCTCATCTTGCCTCGGAACATGGCAGATGCTGTCAGGTAGCGCCCATGCCTTGGATCAGCAGCACACATCATGTTCTTGGCATCCCACATTTGTTGGGTCAATTCAGGGACGGTCAGAGCACGATATTGTTGAGAGCCACGAGAGGTCAAGGGGGCAAAACCAACCATGAAGAAGTGGAGACGAGGGAAGGGGATGAGATTCACAGCAAGCTTTCTGAGATCTGAGTTGAGCTGACCTGGGAACCTCAGGCAGCAAGTGACTCCACTCATGGTTGCAGAGATCAAGTGATTCAGGTCACCAACTGCAGTAAAACCATGTATATCAGTTTCTACATTGTAACAATTATCCAACATATGACTAAGGTAGTACAGTAATATCATTGATGATGTGAAATTATACAAAGCCAACATCAGAATGATGATTAAGCATTGAAATGGAGAAACCATCTCCACTTCTTCTCTTCAAGAATTATGATGTCAATTACTAAACGATTATACAAAATTTTAGACAGAGATTTCAGTCACGCCTGGAAGTAAAGAATTGTTAAACAGTGTTCAGTGTTCTGTGCACTAAGAAACTGATTTAGGAACAATTAATGTAGTGGTTGAGGATATGGCAGTGTGACATGGACAACATTGTTTTGAACACAAATTTTGACCAGAAATTTTAAGCCAACAGATTCAAAAGCTATGCAATTCAGAGCTACTTACAGCTGGGAGTAGTCAGTTTTAAAGTCCTGAAGCATATATCATATAAAGCTTCATTATCCAAGACCATGCACTCATCTGCATTTTCAACAAGCTGATGAACAGAAAGAGTTGCATTATAAGGTTCAACCACTGTGTCTGAGACCTTTGGGGATGGGAACACAGAGAAAGTGAGCATCATCCTGTCAGGGTACTCCTCACGAATTTTTGATATGAGCAAAGTACCCATTCCAGAACCAGTACCTCCACCGAGTGAGTGGCAAACTTGGAAACCTACATAAATAAGAGAAAAAGCAAACAAAGCTTAGTAAGCTATTCATAAGTTTTACCCTTTTAAGAGGATATGAAATAACCAATGCATCACATTCTTCAACGTTATAAATCTTCCGACAAACCTTGAAGACAGTCGCAATTCTCAGCCTCCTTTCTCACAACATCAAGAACAGCATCAATAAGCTCAGCACCCTCAGTGTAGTGACCCTTGGCCCAGTTGTTCCCAGCACCAGATTGTCCAAATACGAAGTTATCAGGCCTGAATATCTGCCCATAAGGACCAGTGCGGACACTATCCATGGTACCTGGCTCCAAATCCATGAGCACAGCGCGAGGAACAAATCTCCCACAGGAAGCCTCATTGTAGTAGACATTAACACGCTCCAACTGCAGATCTGAGTTCCCAACATACCTTCCAGTCGGATCTATTCCATGCTCATCACAAACAACTTCCCAAAACTTGGAACCGATCTGGTTCCCACACTGTCCACCTTGAACATGGAGGATCTCTCTCATTTTTTTCCCTGCATTACCAACAAATATGAGAAATTATATTTTTAAAAATCATTCTAAAATGTCAATCAAGCTAAATCTCACACATGCAAACTAGTTAATCCCGAAACAAATCACACCTCCCGTTATTAAGTTGGAAGTCATTAACTGATAAAACACAAATTTAATGATTTAAAAAAAATTAACTGATTAAGCGCAAAATTAGCAGTTTCAGAACAAAACCAAAAGATTTAGGGCAGAATTAATTGATCAAGTAAAATCAATAGATTGAGTACGAAACTGATACATTTTCAAATTCTTAATAGATATAATGGATCTTTTATGTTTCATTAAAATAAAAACTTCACACACTCAATCAGTGACCAGTTAAATAAAGCTCAAAAAACACGTGAGATCTAGCAATTTAACAACTCAAATTCTAGTTAAAATCTACAACAAATCTAGTCACGTTATAGTAGAAATGAGTACATTGAAAATCGGTATCATATTTACAATTAAAAAATTAAAAAAAATCCACCAATAAGCAAGAGTAAAACACATATCACAAAATACATAAAGAAAAAGATCAAAGTTCATTAAAAATGCACAGATCTGTTCAGATAAATGCATAATGTGAACTTGAAACCATAGATCTAGAGTGACAGAGAGTACCTCAGAAAAGATTGCCTAAAAGAAATTTCAAATTTCAAAATTTAGAGAGAGAGATATTTCTGAGGAAGTGCAGCAGATAGAGTGGGATTTATATATAGAGTAGAGTGAGATCGGACGGTACGTGATTGTTCCCTCCTAATTTGTTTGCACACGTTTGCCGCCGTTCGATGGTTGTAACGGACGGTCCAGATTTCGATTTGTTTGGATGCTTTAATCACGGTTTTTTGTTTTTAAATTTTGGGGTTAAGCTTTGAATTGACCAATTTGCCCCTCAGCTTGTATTAGTATATCAGTCCTTTGACTTCGGTAGTTGAACAATTATTGACGAATGTCTTAGGGTTAAATCACCGACATAAACTCTGATATATTTACCAGAATGTCCCCTTCTGATCTTTAATTCTTAATAAAATAAAAGAAAACACCTCATCACTAGTAAAGACAAAAAATAAATCTCTGAAATTAAAAAAAATGTAAGAAACAAATAAGTCTTATAGTAATAAAATGATCCACGAATCAACCCCAAGGCGCAGGTGAGTTGATAAGGGACTCTCCTAGCTTAAGTGAGGTCGCGGGTTCGAACCCCCCTCATGTATGCAGCCGTTTAAAACTTAGGGCCAGAGCTTTGCCTCCCGCAAGGGACCTACCCGGCTCGAGCTGGGATTAGTCTGGGTGTGGATGGCTTAAAGGTGCCTTCTCATAGTTGAGACCCTTCTAGGACACCTCGTCGGCAACAAAAAAAAAAATGATCCACGAATCGATACATTATTACTTTAATTATCTTTCGAAAAAAAGGTACGGTAAAATATATTCGATAAATTTTTATTGACATATAAAACATTTGTAATTTATTTTTAAATTTATTAGAATTAACATTTTAATTTTAATTTCATTTAATGAATTTGTTAAAAGTTTTATATAAAAAATTAAAATTTAATTAGTTTCAAACTTTTTATTCATCATCTAAATATGACTATACTTGGACTTAGGCTCGACAATTAAGTATGATAATTGGCCCAGCTCAACCTTTTTAGAATATGACTTAAATTTAATTAGTTTCGAGTTGTGTAATTCAAGTAATTTTAAAATTTATCAAAACAACATTGTTTTACATTAAAGTAAATAACGCCTCGAGTTGACTTTCAAAATTCGAGTTTAATCAAGAGATTGCTAAACTTGAATTTGGATCGGTTCTAATTTGGACTTATTCTCTATCAACAGTTTGAATTTGATTAGAGTTAAGCTTAAAAATTTTAAATAAAATTTGGCATACAAGTGTGTACATACAAATAAAAAGAATGGGCAAATAGGTAATTTACTTAGTTGTTTAGAGACAAAAGCCAAGTCTATGGTCCAAAATGGTAATTTAAAAGAAAGTGAGTGTCATTTAAAATAATAATAAAAGATCGCCGGAGATATTTAATCTTTCATGCCATTGGTGCTGTCAGGCCAGCCCAATAAAACTATTTCCTTTTCATTTCATAAAATAGCGTACTAATTCAAATCACCTCCGCATTATAGCGCGTGTAAACAACGGAGCTCCCCTCTATTACATTTATAAATCAAATAAATAGAATGATAATAGAAAATTGGGTATTTATATAATTTTGATATAGTTTTATATGTTATTTTATGTACCCCATTATCATTTTACAAGTCCTTAAAACAAGTATGTAACAATTTAATGAAATTAGTAAATTCTTAAAATTTAAAATGTTAATTTGATATATAATTAGATTTTATATATCAAAAAGTTAATTTTTTGAACTTTTAAAAATTATTATTGGAATTTAGATCACAATGAAGACATAAAATATTTACCTTTTTATTATGGGAAGAAAATTATGAAAGTTATAGTTAAAAGATTTAAAATCCTTAAATAAAATTAATAAATTAAAATTTTTTATTTGATTTTTTTTATAATCTAGGACATTCACTCTTAATTTTTATTGAATTTTATTAAATCCTCAAAACTTGAATTCTTGAAATTCCAAATAATAAATAAAATGTGATTTAATTATATAACTCTAATTATGTTTAAGCGAAATTTAAAGAGGTCAAATAATACGCAACCTTACCTCTAACTAATAGAGAGATTTTTCTAAATAGTGAAATTTTTATTTGGTTGTTGTTGTTGTGTTTAAATTTTATGTATTTAAATTTAAATTTTTAATCTTTTAAAATATATTTTCAAGTTAAATAATTATTGATGTAAATATTTTTATAACTATAAAAATTAATTTGTTAATTAAATAATAATAATATTAATTAATTTCGGATTCAACTTATAAAAATAAACATAAATTTTAAAATTTTAAAAATAAATTATTAATTCAAAATTATATCAGAAAAATTAGCTCATAAGTTTTATTAAATCCGCTGAACTTAAATATTGTGTAATTTTATGGACCAAATTAAAAGTAAAAAAAAAGAGAGAATAAGAGGATATCGGATGGCGAAGGCGCGTGTGGATCGAGAATAGAAACTAACGAAAAAGACAAAACTGTGGGAAGAATAAGCAGCAACTCACATGATATAAGGTTTCTAATCACAAACGCAGACATGTGAACTGCCGCTTTGCCACCCAATTACTATTATTATCATTGTTTCCCTCCTTTTTTTGTTTTTCATCGCCAACCAACCAACCAACCAACCAACCTAAAAACTCTTGACAAAGTTAAGAGAACCTGACCCATTCTAACACTCTGGTTAGAACTTTACCCAACCATTTATAGACCAGATTCAGATCTTCCCAACTCAAGTGAATGAGAGGCTTTTCCTTGCTTTAAGGAGGCATGACAAATATTCTAATCTAAAACTAACGAGCTTGAACTGAGTTGATAAGATTTTAGACTGAAACTGAGTTTCCTTTTTACAAATTCGGCTTCAATCCCTAATTTAGTGCCTCTTTGGATAGACTTTTGAGAGGTTAATAAGTAGTTTTTTCCACCACAAAAATTTTCTTTAAGAAAAATAGATATTTGACTGTAAAATAAAAAAACACTTTTTTAATAGATATAGTTTTTGTGGCAGTCAAAATACAGTTTTTTATGAAGCTTAAATTTTATTAAAAGTCGTTGCTCAAGCTATTCCTGCTTACTGTATGAGTGTATTTCTGCTTCCTATCTCAGTTTGTGATGAGCTTCAACGGATGATGAACTCGTTCTGGTGGGGTACAAAGGATGATGGCTCTCATAAAATTCACTGGCTACGCTGGGATCGTATGTGTGAAAAAAAGGTAGACGGTGGGCTCGGCTTTCGCAACTTGCGATGCTTTAATTTGGCCATGCTTGCTAAACAAGCTTGGAGACTTATGACGCCTTCTTCAACTTTGTTTTCTCGTCTCTTTCAAGCTCGTTATTTCCCTCGTGGTGATTTTCTATCAGCTAGCTTGGGTCATAACCCTAGTTTTACTTGGAGGGGTATTTATCAAGCAACTTCCGTTCTCAAGGCTGGTTTAAGGATGCGTGTTGGTAATGGTTGTGACATTAGAGTTTGGCGTGACCCTTGGTTACCTAGAGACCATGACTTTTATGTTTCTGACGCTTCCGGTTCCGTTCAATCTGATTTGCGCGTTTCAGATTTGCTTTCTTCATCGGGAACTCTTTGGGATGTTGACAAAGTCAATCACACTCTCAATGCGGCTGACGCCCGTACTGTTCTTTCCATCCCCATTTCTCCTAATTTTTGTGATCGATGTATCTGGCATTTTCATAAGAAAGGTACGTATTCGGTCAAATCGGGTTATTATGTGGCCTCCTATTTGACTCGCCCTGCAGCGGTTATTCCAAACGTTAAGTGGAAGGACTTGTGGCGTTTGAGTGTTCCTCCGAAAGTCCGAGAATTTCTATGGCGAGCGTTACGTGATCTTTTTCCAACTAAGAACCGCTTATATCAAAGAAGGGTTAATGTAAGCCCACTTTGTGGTTGTGGAACTTCTATCGAGGATTTATCCCATGCTTTGCTTGGTTGCGGGTTACCTCGGTCCGTTTGGCATCTTTGGGGTAAGGGTGGTACATCTATTTTACTCCCTTTTGCTGATTGTTTCGATTCTCTATGGGATCGGCATGATATGCGGCTTGTCGAGGAATTCGCGATACTAAGCTGGCGAATTTGGTGGGCAAGGAACGAGGCCGTGTGGCATAATTCATCTGTTCCACCAGGTACTGTATTGCAACAAGCGCTGGATCACTTGCATGAGTGGCAGGAAGCACAAGCTCGATGTCGGCAACCTGTTGCTGCTGTTTCTGTTTCTGTTTGCAGCAATCACCTTGTCGACCCAGGTCATGGCGGTTGGAATTGTTATACTGATGCAGCAATTTTCGAGAATTCTCAAAGCGTTGGCACCGGTTCTATCACGTGCGACGCTGATGGTTCTTTTTTGCACGCTTTTTCTACATCTCGACTTGGTTTCTTCTCCCCAAGGGTTGCCGAGGCAGTTGCTC
>JAOSBL010000210.1:2109260-2121405 GCA_027568915.1 Erythroxylum roraimae
TAATTTAATTTTTAGCTTTCTTATTTTATTTACTTTAATAAATTTTGTTATTAAAAATCGATCAGTTAATTAATTAATTGGTAAATTTTTATAAATTAATAGCTTCTCATAAACTAAAATAAAACAATTAAAATATCCTTTTTTAATTAAACTTCAAAATTTTAATGAATAAAGACAATCTCTTTCAATTACAATTCAAATTTTTTTAATTTTATTCAATGTTTAGTTAGTTTTATAACGGTCTAATACCAATTCAACCTTTCAAACTTTAGATTTATTATCTTACCAGTTTAATTTTCACTATATTTTTAAAAATATTTGTTTTTGTCAAAGTAAATATTTATATTCCTAATACCGATTCAACCTTTCAAACTTTAGATTTATTGTCTTACCGGTTTAGTTTTCACTCTATTTTTAAAAATATTTGTTTTTGTCAAAGTAAATATTTATATTCCATAATAAAAAATCATTACAGAAAAGTGGAGTTTCTATTCAAACAACGAAAGAATATTCAAAGCTCCCATGTGATATTTTGGCCAGAGAAAGCATTTTTTTTCCAAGAAAACATCATTACCATCCAAACAATTCCTTTTAGTGGATTTAGTTTCGAAAACATCATTACTTCAGCTTTCCCACCACCATCCCATCATTGATTTTCCTACCTTAATCCATCATTTCTTCTCAGCTGAAGTTGAATCTGTGAATAACTATGGTTGATCATCGAAGAAGAATTTTTAAGACTTGAACTCAAGTTTGGAAAAAACTATCATATTCGAATATGGTCAATTATATTTTGGTAATTTGTTTCTATTCAATCCGACTATTAAAAAATTATTTATTTAGGTCTGTCAATAAGCTGAATTTGATCAAACATATTTTAATAGTAAATTGGTATGAATCCAAAAATTATTTATCAAATTTGACTTCAAACTTACAATCCAATCAAGTTGGAAGATCAAAATCTGGGAATCAAATCTCCTATTCCTATTTTCCAGTATCACCCTGTGCTCCTGTTTTCCAGTATCACCCTGTGCCCTTTTCATCTCACCCATCCATTAACATTTAATAGATGGATGAGATGAAGAGAACACAAGGTGACACTAGAAAAAGAGAACAGCCACCCCGTGCTTCAAAGCCTGAGCTCAAACTTTCCTGCCATGCCTATGTATAACATCTAAGCTTTGCCAGCTAGTCCAGCTTCTTCACTTGTTTATTAAATCGAGCTCGCCTAAAATAGAATTAAAGGCTGCTTAACCGTATAATCTTGGCATTTTTCTTACAACAATTCATAGTTTTCTTGGGGTAGAATTTGGAGGATTCTTCTGAGAGCCAACTTTAGAGACAAACCATCACTGTTTGTCTGTCCTGAGGCAATATTTGACCTGTCCTGAAACTTTCCTGACGAGATCTATCATCAGGATTAGTTAGTACAACCTACCTGCATGAATGGAACTGATAACAGTTGTGTACATATATGCCTGAAATCCTCAGAACGAGACCTGCCTTTTATTTGGAATGTACAAGCACGAAGAAGAAACAATGTTAATGGAAAGAATTGGCAGGAAGTTTTTAAGTCTCCATTTGTATTCATTGATCTTAGAAATTACAGTTTAGAAGCATGAGCAGTGGTCTTGCTCGAGGCAATTGCTGCCTTTGAACCAGATGGACGCCCCAGATGCTGGGATATAAACATACCTGCAGAGATGATCTTTTGGAGATCCACGTTGGTCTTCACTCCGAGACCATTAAGCATGTAAACCACATCTTCAGTAGCGACATTCCCAGAAGCACCCTTGGCGTAAGGACAACCCCCTAGACCGGAGACTGATGAATCGACTGTTTTGATCCCAGCCTGTAAAAGGAAGACGAGCATAGTTTCCAGAGGTATCAAACTATCTATATAGGTGAGTGTTTAGGTTTTATTTTATGTCAACTTTCTAAATAGTCCAGCATCGAAAACAATGAAAATTATCCAATTCATTTTGTAACCATTATGCTCTCCAGGAAACATAAGCCATGGCAAATTAATAGTAAGGAAAACACCTCAAACAACATCAGAATAGTAGATCAAGTATGGTCATGAAAGATACTGGATTGATATCGTGACCGGAGATATAACAGGCAAGAAAATTACAAGAAATATACAATATAGAACGTCTCATTGATTGTATAGATTGTTTGGTGCATGAATTAAGCAACAAAGGGAAAAAAGAAACAAGAACGAACTTGAAGGGATGCCAGAATATTTGTAAGAGCTTGCCCATAAGTGTCATGGAAGTGCACAGCAAGCTTATCCACAGAGACTACGTCCATAACAGCTTCAAGCATTGGAATTACAGAACCTGAACAGATAAATACATTTTTATGATATCTCATTCCAGATAAACAAGCTTGCTACTACCTGTCTAAGAGAGATTCAAAAGAAGTATCGAACCTTTATTCCTATTCCTTCCGGAGTTTGATAATCTAGAATGAAATAATGAGAATAAACAACCTGGAGCATTTGATTTTGACAAGTCCTTAAGAATTCAAAGTATTCAATCATAGACGATGTTTATCAGATTGGCTAACAACCAGACCAGCTGAATCAGGACATGTACTACACAAAAGTGACACAAATGCCACCAAACTCAATAAAGGGGACTTGATTGTACTAAAGAATGCTGCATAAGCCTGCCTCAAAACATGCAGTGAAAGTATTGAGAGTCCTGATTTTGCCTACCTATCAAAAGTCGAGGCATAACTTGACTACCTTTATGCAAAGGAAGTATATAAACAGAATGGATAGGTAAGATCTATGCATAACGATTATCCAATCCTATAAATCAGATGACTATACCTTATTCAGCTAAGAATATTACTGAAGGGATCGTCAAGTTTATAAAGTGTTAGCTAAAGGGTAGCTCATCTCTCTTAATAGGAAGTTTCCACTACCTAAGTCCCTCAGAAATTGGGTCTGAAGTACGTCCAACTACTCCTTACAGTGGGGCAATTATCAACTAAGGTAACCTCAACTAAGGAGATGATCATTGTAGAAGCTTTAATAAAAGTATTGATTTAGTCTCTCAATTCAGAGATATGAAATAATCCTAGCTAATAACAAGAAGAAAGTAACATTTTTAGAGACAAGTAGAAGGCAGCTTCATGCATTACCAGGAGTGCCAACACCAATTGTATCACCAAGGGAAATTTCATAGCAATTCATATCAGAAAGTTTTTTGGCAACATATGCAACTTTTGATGGATGTATCACTCCTTCTACTGGACACCCAACAACACATGATATATATCTGAAAAGGAAAAAAAAAAAGAAGGTAATTTGTGAAGTTACCAGAATATTTCACACCACTGTTCAATGAAAATGCAACAAAGTGCTAGTGAAAGAGCAAGAATCAAGAGACCCATGTTCATAGTATTTCTTTCATAATATTTAACTGTTAATGCTTCCACATTTGCTTGAAAAATAAGCAGTAGTAGACAATATCAATCCAGAATTTTGGTTCAATAACAGCCTAGCAGTATATATTAACAGAGACTGAAGGATCTTATGGATCTGAAGAACATGAAGATACTTAAGAGTATTTCAATGGTAGATTCTAGTTCATATGTTCTCCATAACATATGGAGAACATATCTATTCCATTAACTCCTCAATTATATCCCTTTCTGAGCTTCAGACAAACTCCTAACCTCATTCTCATAACTTGATTACTCTATGGCTCCAAATCAATCAGGTAGAGAACCATTTCTTAAGTGGCATCTTCAGAAAAAAGTCATGACATGTCCGATTGCACTTGTCTTTAAATAATAAAGTTTAATAATAACTGAAAAGTTAAGTAGATGGAAGGGAAACAAACAGAATTCTGCAGAATACTGGAGAGAATCCCAATAAACAAACAAATCTGTGAAGGCCACTTCCTATAGCTTTGAGGGAGGCTTGACGTTGTTGATGGGTTTACTATAGTCAACCAAATCTGAGATATGAAAAGAACTTAATATCAAAGAAACCTTCTGAAATTTTGTTGTTATCTTACTTCAAAAACCTCTTTTGCCGTACCTTCTAAACTATATCCACAGAGCAAAATTAATAACTTTCTGGAATTTGAGTATTGCAACCAAACATAAGGGAGCACTTTGTGGTAGACCAAAGGAATTGTGTAGGCAAATTTTGGTTTAATGAATATATGCTTTTCTTGATCAGGACAAATAAAAAGAAATCGTTAAAAAGAGAACTTTGTAGAAGTCAAAAGGAATGTACCCCCGAACAGGAATTGATAACTTGCTAGCAGCAAGGACAACATCATTATAGCGGACAAGACTATCTGCAATGCTACAATTTATGTTTGATTTTGAAAAAGACTCAGAAGCTGCGGCAAATATAGCCACTTCTTTGGCTCCAGCTGCAACAGCCAGTTCAAAACCCTATGAAGGAAATTTCAGTGTTACTATAACATAGAAACTCGAACCAATTTTATGATTGCATAAATTTCTAATATATCAGACTTACTTTGAGATTGGGAGTTACAACTGGAAACTGAACACCTTCAAAATCTCTAATTGCTTCCATGACATCTTTTGCATCTGCAACCTAAGATGAGACCGTAAAATGCTCAATAACATAATTAATCCACCTTTTGAAAGATAATATGACACTATCAACTTGAAAATGTCAGTATATCAAACAAATGAACAGTATAATAGATATCCATAACAAATCCAACAGCAGTAAGATATCCTTATAAGATTTTTGTAAAAATCAATAAATAACGATACTTTTTCTTCTACTCAAATTTTAGAAACATGCATAAGGCATACAGAACCAGTTTAGAACAAATGTTTGCTACATGGAAAAAGCCAATACACATATTGATGAACCAGGAAAAAGTGTAAACAACCAAAGATAAGAATTCCAAAAAAAATGCTCTCTGTTGCAATTTATCTTAACAAACCTGTGGTACCCACTTTGGAGAGACAAAACTTGTAGCCTCAACAACGGGCAATCCTGAAGAAGCTAACATTTTGATCAACTCAATCTTTACAGCAATTGGTACAATTTCCTACTCATTTTGCAAGCCATCCCTTGGACCAACTTCAACTATCTTCACATATTCTAGGATTTTTCCTAAAAGCTACATTATCAACCAACCAATTCATTGAAGTTAATTTTGAAAGGCATCAAACATGTGGAAAAATAAAAACATATAGCAAAGGGTGCAGATTAGACCACCTTAGCAAGGAAATTAAAAACATGATTTCATGTGTTCTCTTCTTTAAGGAAGGATTTATCTAAGATGTGACTAATAATGAGAGTTTCTCGATCCCACTTTTCATGTATGATAAATAGTCAATATATCAGTGCATCAGCTCTTAGGTATGGAACATCTATATATAAGAAAATAGGTGTTTCCAAAAAGTGATTGTTCACCTTACTTGTCAATTCCCTTCTGGGCTTCTCACTGCAATCTGTGTTGTAATCACGGCTTAAGAAGCGCAGAGAATCATAAGGATAATTAACTTCCGTACAGTTCCAGAATAATCTTGTGGTCATCTGATCATGAACAAATAGCTAAAAAGAATAATCACCATGAAAGCTCTAGAAGAGCTGTGAAGAAGAGAAAGAAAATAGTTACTGTGTTTAAGAAGCTTTTAATTAATACTAAACTGATGAATAAAGAAACTACAGAAAAATATTTTATATACAGGATAAAGTTAGCTAAAAATAAAAACTAACTTTACATTAACTGTGATTAAAAATAGATGACAACCAATAAATAGTCTTCATCCCCTCCTCAAGTTGGAGGTTGGTGAAAATCTACCAAACCCAACTTGGACAAAAGATACCGGAACTGAGGATATGAGAGCGGTTTAGTGAAAAAATCTGCAACTTGGTTTCTACTGGAAATCTTGCTTGGTAGAACAAATCCCTTCTTAAATTGATCCCTCTCCAAATGACAATCTATCTCTAGGTGTTTTGTTCTTTCATGGAACACTGGGTTTGCCACAATGTGAAGAGTTGCCTGACTATCAACCACATTCTGACTGGTAGTGGAATTGAAACTTGAAGATCTTGCAGAAGGTAATGAATCCATTGCATCTCACAAACTGTGAAAGACAAACTCCTGTATTCTGCCTCTGCATAAGTCCTGAAAACTGTAACTTGTTTCTTAGTTTTCCAGGAAATAAGTGAACTGCCCAAAAACAAACAATAACCTGTCAAAGATTTTCTGCTATCTGCACACGAAGCCCAGTCAGCATCACAAAACCCTTCCAAATGCAGTGAGGAATCAACATAATAGAAAAGGCCCTTGGCAGGACACCCTTTGAGATATCGAAGAACATGAAGAGCTGCTTTCCAATGCTCTTGACAAGGGACATGAACAAATTGACTTAATTGTTATGAAGCATAAGTGATATCAGGCCTAGTAAAGCCTAAGTATAAAAATCTTCCAACAAGTCTTCTGTAAGGTTCAGGGTCTGAAAGTTTAGGTCCTTGATCCTGTATAAGCTTCAAATTCCTTGGCATAGGTGTACTTACAGGTTTACAACCTACTAACCCTGCCTCATTAATTAAATCAAGGACATATTTCCTTTGATTAACATTAGTACCCTTTTGTGATCTAGAAATCTCTAGACCTAAAAAGTACTTAGCAGGACTAATGTCCTTAATAGTAAAAGTAGCATGAAGTGAATCTTTCACCAACTGTATCTCCTGTGCTGAATTACTAGCAACCAAAATGTCATCGACATAGATAAACAAAATCACCATTATATCATTTACTTTCTTTACAAACAAACAATTATCATGCATTGATTGTTTGAATTGAAGTTGCTGCAATTTAGATGTAAGCTCCAAATTCCATCCCCTTGAAGCTTGCTTAAGTCCATATAAAGACTTCTTGAGCTTGCAAACTTGTCCAGCTGAGGCTTTAACATACCCTTCAGGTGGCGACATATAAACATCCTACTCTATATGACCATGTAAAAGTGCATTGTTCACTTCCAATTGATGTAAAAACCAATGCTTAGCAGCAGCCAATGCTAATAAAAGTCTCACAGTAACTGGTTTAGCCACAAGGGAAAAACTATCTTTATAATCAATCTCTTCAATCTAATTATAACCGCTTAGCTACAAGCCTTGCTTTGTGTCTTTCCACCCTTCCATCAGGCCTAAGCTTGGTTTTATAAACCCACCTATAGCCAATAGTTTTCTTTCCTGGAGGTAGAGTTGTAATCTCCCATGTTTCTTTTTTCTCAAGAGCATCAATCTCACTTTGCATAGCTTTGTTCCATTCATCATAAATTTTTGCTTGATTGTAAGAGTAAGGTTCAAAAATTGCAGAAATATTGGTTAGATATGATAAGTAAGGTTAGAAAAAGAAGTGGGTCTAATGTATGGATAAGGGGGTGGAGTATAAGGAGAAGAAGTAGGAATGGAATATGCCACATAGTTTGTGAACCATTTCGGTTTATGCTTCACCCTTTTACTATGTCTAACACTAATATCAGATTCATGAACAGTAGGTTCGGCAGCATCAATAACATTATCATCTACTACAACATCAACTGGAATAGCATCATCACTAGAAGATGTTTGGGGCAAAGGATTTTCAAGCATGTGAGGAGGAACACAATCAAAATCAATAACGACAATAGGATAAGGTATTAGGGCTGCAAAACTATCCTTTAAAACATCACACTTCAAAAAAGGAAATGTCTCCTCATGAAAAACTACATTCCATGCCAATAACACTTTCTTCTTATCAAGATTAAACAATTTATAACCCTTGACTCTAGCAGGATACCCAATGAAAACACACCTATGAGCTCTCTTATCAAACTTAGTCTTGTGAGGATCCATATTAGTTGCAAAAGCAAGATAACCAAGGTTTCTTAACAAAGAGTAATCAGGTGCTTTCCCATACAATAATTCAGATGGAATTTTCCAGGACAAAAGAGTAGAAGGAGTCTTATTGATTAAGTATGTAGCAGTAAGAATGGCATCACCCCAGAACACAGATGGAAGACCAGACTGAAACATGATGGCCCTAGCAACTTGTAAATGATATCTATGCTTCTGCTCAACAACACTGTTCTATTGTGGGGTATAAACATAGGACTTATGGTGAATAATGCCTGCCTCAGTTAATGTTAACTACCAAAGTTTGCTAGTAAACTCTGAGCCATTATCCTGTGTCAATTATCCAAGAACTGCTTGAAATGTCAAGAACTGAGTAACAAGTGGCAGTACCTGCAAAGTTGCCAAAATAAATGGTATTCACATGATTAGCATTAGGATTATTGTCTGACTTTCCCTTCATAATCTTCATAAGCTCTTGGTGAATGAGCTCTGAGAAAGAGGAACTCAACTCATAAGAATTATAAAATTTGTCACTAAGCATATCTAGAGGATTATCAACGAGATTAGCATGTGCATTAACTCCAGTCTGTTGCCTCTGCTTCTTTTGCTCCTTGAACCAGTCTAGATAACCATGCTTTTTGAAGCGTGTATCCTCAGTGTGACCAGAATTATTGCAATAGGTACAGAACCTGTCTCCCTTCTTTACAGAATCTTTCTTCTTATAATTATCTTTAGGTTTATTGCCAGCAGCATTAACATTACCTCTAGCTAATATAGCATTATTCTCAACAACATCATTAAAATTCACTTGAACCTTTCTTTGCTTCTCCACTCGAGCCACCATAGAATACACCTTATTAATGCTAGGAACAGGATCTAGCACTAATATTTGACTCTTAATACTATCAAAAGAGTCATTAAGTCCCATTAGAAATTGCATCACCCGATTTGAAGTATTTGCAACCTCAACTTTCTTAGAAATTCCACATGTGCAACCATTACAGGTACATTTCGTAACAGGCTCTAAACAGTTGAGCTCATCCTACAGTTTCTTCAAATTGGTGGAGTAAGTAGCAATGGAATTAGTTCCTTGATTAATTGAAGCAACTTGCCTGTTCAACTCATAAACTTAAGGACCATTAGATTCACCATATTTTTCTTCCAATTCAAGCTATAACTCCCTAGCAGTAGGAGTATAAATGAATGCTTCAGTTTAATCTTTAGACATGGAGCTTAAAATCCAGGAAATAACCATGGAGTCAACATTTCTCCAATCATCATAATTCACAGACTCAACATTAGGTTCAGGACAAGTGCCATCAATGAAACAGAGTTTATTCTCAGCTTTCAACGCAATTCTCATGGCTCGACTCCAGATTTGATAATTATTAGCAGTTAAAGGATTAGTGACTAAACTCACAACTGGATTATCAAATGATTGCAGCAACAATGGATCCTTCTTATATCTAGTAGCTTGAATTGTCTAGCTAACTGTATTTTCATCAACAACAGCTGGATCTATTCGATCTGCCATAGCTCGAGAAAAAAGAAGAACAAAAACAATTCAAGAAATCTATTAAAGACAGAGAGGGTGGGATCTCTACTCTGGTACCATGACAAACAGCTACAAAGAATAATCACCATGAAAGCTCTAGAAGAGGTGTGAAGAAGAGAAAGAAAACGGTTACTGTGCTTAAGAAGCATTTAATTGATAGTAAACTGATGAATAAAGAAACTACAGAAAAATGTTTTATATACAGGATAAAGTTAGCTAAGAGTAAAAACTAACTTTACATTAACTATGACTAAAAATAGATGGCAACCAATAAATAGTCTTTAGATTATAACAATCACTTTGAAACATCTTCTTCTATGCTGACTCCAAAACATAGCCTCCCTTCAGACCTCCATAAACCATCAAGAGCAGTCAGCACCACTTCAACAGTCACACTTGAGGAAGGAACTCAGCAGCAGCAGCAGTCAAGGGAGAGCAGAAAACAAAAAAGGAAGGTTGAGAAATTTTTGTTTTCAGGCTTGTAAAAGGGAAGGTATCAAATCAACCTATGGAATTAAGAGCAGATGGGAATCCAGTCCCAAGACAAGTCTATATCTCCATTCAGCTAAGCAAGGAGTTTACAGGCAAAAGACCTTCACTGAAACATCAATGATGCTTATGCAAAGATGCTCACAAACTCAAACAACAGGGAAGCTTCACCTTTCAGATGGAACCATGCCAAAAAATTGTAAATAAAGGAACACCATCAGTCCCTTCATCTTAGGTAGTGAAGCATATAAGTGGATTACTTATGTTTGAAGAGTGATCAATGGACTGTAAAATATGTGTACTAATTGTGTAAATTGGGATGATGATCTAGATCCTTAAGGTTTATTTGTAGGAAAGTTCGATAGGAGTAAGAAGGTTGGTTTAAGAGGCAATGTTGCTTCCTTAAGCCATCCCCTCAGGTTTGTCCTCTTTGATGGGCATGAGACTACTGGTTTAGTAGTCTCCAAAGATGTACATAAAGCTTTATTATTTGTATAAAATTAACTGAATTACCAAAAAAAACATAGCCTCCCTTGTATCACTTTCCAAAGGAAATGAAAACATTTTAAGGTTTATGATCGGTATAATTTCACATTTTAAATTCATCATCGCTAATTAAAATCATTGTAAACAATGCAACCCTACAAATAATGTCACTTTATATTTTTGGAAGAGCATAATTGAACATGCCATCTCATAGGATTTTACAGATTTGAAAAATAAAATAAAAGAAAGGTAACAAAAGCACTAGTGTTTGAACAACAACCCTGTAATTCCATATTTTCCATTCAAAAGATATGGCTAGAGTGCTTCAAGCTCACAGAAACTAGACCACTGCCTCAAGCTTCCCATATAAGATATGTAGTTAGAAACTCATTGTTTCTATTAGAATTTCAATGTTATCTGAATTAGATGATTCTACTCTATCTCACAAGTTTGTAACCATTTTACAAGCTAAAGAAATCTTTGAAATTTTCTTTTCAACTCTAAAAAAGATTTTCCATACTTCTAATGCTGACTTATGAAATCCCCTACCCCCTTTACCACAAATTTGATTTGAACATATCATCTTCAATGCCACTGTAACATCTTAAATCCTAACCTAGCAACAAACTTTGCATCCCAAACCCTACATCACTTTGCTTTAGTCAAAAACCCTGAATCATCACAACATAATCCTAAGAAGAACAATGTCTACAATAGCTTTGTGCTCAGATAGAAAGCATAGTATATAACTTTATAACATAAGAGCATGTTCATAAAAGCCAAAGAGCCCATTCGCATTTGTGATATTTGTTATTTAGACGAATATATTCGTGAATTAAAAAATACTATTATAAATTAACGAGACCCGAACAAGAAATGTATATCGAAATTTCCATTCAAAAATTACCTTATCCCATTAACCAAAAAGTAGAAGAACAATTTCAAGAAAAAATAGTAAAAATAAAATTTTGAATTTTATTTCTCTCGTCAAATATACAAAAATCTACAAATAAGTGCTTACTTGGAAGCTTTTGAAGAAGCAGTAAATAGAGGACTACCCTTCTCATTCCAAGGAAACTCCCCAAAAAATTGCTTGAAACTATCGTACGTCTTGACAGAAACACAGTGTGGTTCTTGGAGACCTTGCAAAAAGCTTTCATGGGTAACATTGGATCAACCCAATAGGAGCCTAGATTGTTGTAGCAGAACAAAACGATACAAGAGAATGATTGCTAATTGATATGGCAGAAAGATGCATCAGGTATGACAAATTTGAGAAAAAAAGGAACGGATTAAGTTTAAGATAAGAACAGTGCTTTGGATTCACAGCACTTGGCGAAATCGCAGGGAAGCATTGAGAAACTTGCTCTTTCCTCTTGTTTGTAGCTTTGTCTGAACTCTGAAATGAGAATATTCTTGCTCTTTCTTGTGTGATAGGAAAGAGCGAGAATAAGACTCCATAACTTGGGGAGCATCTCAAGACGAGAGCCCTGAGCCAAAGACTGATAAACCATAGAGATCTCAGCGTGTTTCTAGGCCAAATAAAAAATACTTGGACTAAGTCTTGAACTGCAACGTTTGGAGAAGGAGTTGTTTGTGTGAGTCTTTCTTTCAGTTGGAGTCCTATTATTCTGCAAGTTTGTTATTTATGCTTACATGATTTAGTTTCAGTTTGTGCACAATAGTTATGGTCGTAAATCTAAGAAGAGTGGTGAGAAAATATATGTATTTAAGCTCTTCCAATGAATAGAAAGGTA
>JAOSBL010000210.1:2180640-2191455 GCA_027568915.1 Erythroxylum roraimae
ATTAATATTATATACAATGAATCTATGTTTTAGATTCATTCAATTAATATGAAACATGAATTTTTCTAAGATACAATACTTTTTGACGTAATCAAAATTTAACTTCAATTAATTACAAAAATCACTTTAAATTAATAAATATTAATTTATCGGTTAATTTATATCTCTGTAAAATAATAAATATCATGATCTCAACAATATTAATTTATCTCAACAATATTAATTTATAGAGATTTTACTGTATGTATAAATATGAAACCTTTAGAGACCCTTTTGGTGTCTATTTGGAACAAATAAAGTTTATGAATATTACACAAGGGCTTTTCACAAGTATCAGCGACATATACAATCAAGCCTTGAGAAATTGCAGAAAAGACTATTCCTGTATTCTTTTTACCCTCTTAAGAATGGTTAAGTGCTACTGAGTACTAACCATCTTATTTTGGAAAAGCACACCCTTTCGTCACAATCATGATCATAGCCACTATCAGCCAATTCAAAATATACAGGAAAATCTAACCCCATCACTTCAATTGCAACATAACCTTCAGGGAAGCAACTGAAACTGTCGATCCAGACATATGTTTTTGCGTTAGAAGAGACTTCCTCTTTACTTCTGTAGTGTATCACTTCAGGGAATTCTCAATATCAATGACAAACCGGTACTTTACGTCTCTCTTTATCAGCCTCTCAAAAGCTTCATTTATATACTGGATAGGAATTACTTCTATCTTGGGGTAAACTTTATGAGCAGCACAAAAGTCCAACATTTCTTGTGTTATTCTTGTTCCACCTGCGATACTACCAGACATGATTTTCATACCTGAAAGATTGGTAGTGTAAGCAAGTCAGTGGGCTTGAAACTTTTTTTACCATGTAAACTATTATTTTCTAACAGAGTTTAAGAAGACATCATAAAACTAGAAATGGTATGAAGTAAATTACCAACAATAAGGTTTGGGGGACTGAATTTAATTTCACTTGGGAACCCGGCAAGGATGAAAACACCTGCGGTCTTCAGAAGTGACAAGTAGGCATCAAATGGATGATCACCTGATGCAGTGTCAACTATAAAGTCCAGAGATTTGGTGAGAGCCTGCATAGAATCCATCAGCTCTCAGAAAATGGTGAAAGAAAATAAATATTCATCTTTTCTGCTGAAAAGCATCCGGGTTTTTTACCTTCATCTGTTCTTCATCAGATGAGACCACAAAATTGTCTGCACCAAGCACACTTAAGGCTTCCTCTTTCTTGGATATGCTAGTGCTTAAAACTGTTACTTTCAATCCAAAAGCCTTTCCAAACTTTACTGCCATGTGACCTAGGCCACCAAGTCCAATCACCCCTAAAGATTTTCCAGGTTGGTTCATCTTGTGTCGAATCATGGGACTATAAACAGTAATTCCAGCACATAGCAGAGGTGCCGCCAAGGCCATGGGATAACCATCAGGTATCTTGAAGCAGTACCTGCAATATCAAAACCAACTTCTGCAACATCAGCTATATAATAAAGTCTTTACTACTAATCCTTCTGTAATCACTGAGCTACACTGTTGAAGTTATTTTTCAGCATTTGACAATCACATTGCTTTATGCTTCATCCTCATTCTAAACGATACACGAATGTCTCCTTTTTGAAGTTACGAGAAATCAATCAGTACTGCAGAGCATTAAAAACAAATGTTTTCTGAGATAAAGGAATGCAGATTAAATGATTTCGTTGGGCACCCACCTCTCATGCACAACAATGTAGCTGGAATACCCTCCTTTGGTCACTGTACCATCAGCATCTATACCATTAAAAGTAAATACTAATCCTTTCAGACAATAAACTTCTTCTCCATCATTACAATACTCGCACTCTCTGCATGAGTTAACATAAGTTCCTACTCCAACATGGTCACCAACTTTGATGTGGCTAACATTAGAACCAACTTCTTTTACAATTCCTACGATCTCATGTCTGTAAACAGATAATCATAGTGGTATAAGTTTATATTTATGGTAATTGATTAGTAGAGGTTTAATGTGATCAGGATCATACCCAGGCACCAAAGGATGTTTAGAATCTTCATGCTGATTCCTGCTCCAAACATCAGCATGGCAGACTCCACAATGAGTAATTTTCAGTGAAACATCATCTTTGCCCACAGCTCTGCATAGATTTCCAAGATTACGAGGCAGCATATGAATATAGTTTAGGCCACTAACTGATCACCGGGAAAACATCAAGTTATTGGGTAGATTATTCAAGAATCGAAGTTGATTTAATTTATAAAAGGAAGATATCAATGAACTTCTATGAAATGGTTTCACAGGATTCAGCTAACTATTCTGTAAGATTTTTAGGAGTTAAAACAATTTAGCATCAACTTGAACAACTGCAAAAAACTGCAACCTGAACTGTGTATATGAAAATGTAAATGATTATAAGATTTCAAGATAAGGGTAAATTCTTTCTACGGTTCCTCATTTATGAATTTGAAACATCATCACCCCGAATTCCGTGTTCGTTGAAACAAGAAAAGGGAATGAATCAGCTGTATAGCGCCAATATCCTTTCAGGGCAATGCAAAAGAAGATTTGTTCAGATAGCAATCAGTAGGTGAAATAACTCCTGAGAACTCCTGCCCTTCCTCTTAAGTGATACATTTCAGGTTAGACAAAGTCACTCAGCAACCTCAAACAATAATCAGAACAATCACTTCTTGCAGTTCCTTGTTCTGATTACCAACCCTCCACGATTATAGAATTATACTGACTGATCATTTTTATTCCTTACTTTCCCTTCCCTTTCCCAATATCCCAGGTTAACTAAAATCTCTATATGTAAGATTTCATTTCCATTCCTCGTTGATTATGCTGAAGTCCAAAACCAAATCTGGTACAAGTTTCAGAAAATCCTGCATAGAAACGGTACTAATTAACATGGTAAACGTATAGAACAAACCTTCGCGCAAACTTGTAAGGGGATAAAACTCCAGACGGATCTCTGACTGCCCATGCAAGACAGTCTTCTTTTACAGTCTCAGAACTCATTATCAAAAGTCAACTGGTCAAGAATCATGAATTGGCCGTATTAATTCTTCAGTCAATGATAGTGAGAAAAACCAACTGATAGATGAATCTAAATGGTAAGAATGAAAAATTCAAACATACAAAGTTGATATGCAAAACAGGTACCATAACATAACAAAGAGAAGAAAAGAGATCCAAAACTAACAAGCATAGACAGCATTCTAATAAGAGCACCTGCATTTCAAACTATAAGCAACTAAAAACAGAACTCCCCACATTCCAATATAAGAAGAAATCAGAATAAATTATTTCGGATCAGTTCATCATTAGCATATCCAGGCCATTGATTGGCAATGTGAGACCTATTATCTTCCATCATCTATTAGTTTCAAAGTTCTCCCCATCTTCTTCCAAGTTCCAACCAAATGGATTCACACATATATATGTTTTAAAATCATATCATAAGCTGTAAAGATACATTTAGAGCCAAACTTGAAATGTTTGCAAGTGGAAAAACACCAGATTCCATCTTCCCTCCAACTTCCCAGTTCCATAACCACAACAGCAACAAAACTCTACGAATATGAGATCAGAAAGACAGAAACTTTTGCTCCAACCAAGTAATGATTCATAAGCAGAGACTAAAAGATTAGATAGAGAAAACGAATAAAAACCCAAAAATCCAAAAAGATAGGGAAGGACATTTGTTCTTACCGGACAACAACAGAAGCAGTTTCACAGAAAAAAGGAGGGTTCACTTGTATCAAACTCTATCCTTTGCTAATAACTTTTGAAGTGGACTGCTGACTGTATGTACATAGACTCGTATCATATGTGGCCTGTGGTGCTATAAGGTACCACGTCATTGCTCTGCTAACCAAACAACCACGTAATCGCTTCCCTCATCAACTTGAATTTAACCTCGAACAGAGTTGACTAATCCAGTTTTATCTGCTTTCGTTTCCTTTTTTTTTTCTTTAATGTGTTGCAAGATGTCAAATCATTATTCGTTATACTATCTATGCAATAAAGATTTATGTTTTTTACTTTAAATTTTGTTAATTTTTGCAAATATGTCAGGAAAAATTATAGTTCATCCTCTGATCACGGTTTCCTGTCCCATCACAGGCGGGAATCTGATCACTCTGTTTTTGCCTACTTAACATTTCCTGAGAGTACTGATTTTTGTGGGAGGAGGGTATCTGATTTGTCTTGTGGAAAATGGTTTAGAATAAACATTTACCTTCTCACAAGAACTTCCATTACAATTTGTTTGTGGGAAATGTCTTTAAGTTGATTTTTGCTGTGTGAATCTGAACGTTCAGAACTTGTATATATGATCTTGAGATTTATCATATGCAGCCCACACCGGTAGCTCAATTGGT
The DNA here is from genome assembly GCA_027568915.1 of Erythroxylum roraimae. NCBI lineage: Eukaryota > Viridiplantae > Streptophyta > Magnoliopsida > Malpighiales > Erythroxylaceae > Erythroxylum > Erythroxylum roraimae. The sequence goes on from JAOSBL010000210.1 coordinate 2,185,044, forward strand.
CCTAAGGAAGGTTGTCGAGTGCAAAGGTTTTAGGTTCGAGTCTCGATAGCAGCTGTGTGGGAGTTTTATCCGATGTGGTGATTCTTTGTGCATACCGGGTACTGGGTGGCCTTTCTGAGGAGCTGACAAGGAGCCACTACATTTGGATGAAACTCCCACATTGCTTGGATAAAACTCTCACATTACCGCTGTCGAAACTCGAACTTAAGACCCTTACATTCGACAATCTTTCTAAGGACTATTTGAGCTACCCGTGCAGGCAACTCCCACCACTCTGTCTGGCTAGGGTGTGGGGCGCCTGAGGTGCAAGAGATTCATCGGAAGAATGTGTACTGTTATTATTCCTTGACAGTGGCATTCTCAATTCCAAAGTTCGAGGAACAAAAAGACAGGTAATGAGGCACTACAGTTTCAAAAACAGAGGGAACAGAGGACTGGATGATACCAAAATTCAAGCTTTTCTAGTATTGCTTAGCTTCTGCAAATTACTAATATATGTTCATGGAATGCGAGACTTTAAAGTCCTGTAGGAAGTCAAGTCCATCCAAATGATTTAGTAATACAGAAATGATCATGCTTATATATCAAGATATGAACAGAAAGATCGTACATGATTACAATCTATATCTTAAGCACTTTAGTACAGATTCTTAATGGTTAGCAAATGATCAAGTGGACTATCTTGATTTGTATTTTTAAAACAGTGGCCAAGAGGAAAATGTTTGAATGTACACTGATATACTCCAATTTGGTCTAACAATTGTAAAAGCTCGTACGTTTTGGTTGTTTTTATACATTAGTACTAATCTTGAAACTTGAAGAAGAAAACTTTAGCTCATCCAAAGTGATCCGAGGAGCAACTTGATGACATGCAAACTCAGTCATCAACTTGGTGTCAGGTGTCAGCAATTGATTTGATGTTGCTGTGTTCATGAGTTTGATCCTCAAAACTAAGCACCCGAATTCTCAGTTTTGTCTCACGTACTGCTACCAATCAATGTGACTGTGCTTCAATAAGGATATTCGTAGCCGTATTGACGTCGTTTCTAGCTTGCACAAGTGCTTGACGCGCTGAGTTCCTATCAAATCCCATTGAAACTAGCATTTCAATAGAGCTCTCTGGCGGCTCCATGGAGGTAGCCATCGGAGTTGAGTACGTTCTCTGAAGTTAACAAAGTAAACAAATCACTATGACAAAATCTCCACATGCATACTGTTAACATGAAATATGTTGTGTGACAGCCCAGAACCAGTTCTCCTGAGCAAAAAACGTAAAAGAACATGATAAAAATGTAGGAGAGGTAGCAACTAACAAAAGAAGGCCACATCTTTAACTTGTCTAAACAATTGATTTTGATCGATTCCAAAAAGCTGCTCAGGATGTTATTACTGATGTTTAATATGTATATTTTGATGCTTAAAACTTCCCGGAGGAAAATTTAAGCAATAGGAACACCTAGTATGCTTCGCCGGTGCAAATTGAAACTATTAAAAGAACTACCAGTATCTAGTGTAAATGACAAGGGTAGAGACATTCATCAAAGAAACTTGCCTCCGCATGGCCAACTGTATAAGTTGGTTCCCTATCTATTGCATTTCTTGTTGTTGCTCTGTGAGGATTCCCATTAGCCGGCAAAGAAAACCGTGAGAAGAAGGAATTCACAAACTCGGGGAGCTGTGTACAAAGGTAAACAATCATGTTTAAAATAATGCTAAAGTAATGGTCCAGTTTTAAATAAGAATTTAAAAGGGGAACACGAAAAATATATAGAACAAAGAATAGTGATTTTTAAATCTTGACGGACATATACGTGGAGAAAAGATAGGCCAATTAAATCCTGCACAAGCCAAAGCATCATGCTTGATTCTGTGTGCGGAAACTGTGCGAGCATCCACTCTCTTCAAATCAAATAACGCAGGTTACAGATGTTGAGACTACAGGGTACTAGGGTGCTATCTCAATATACAAAACTGTAATATGGTATAACCTAATGAATATTTAAACTTCCAAAGTCCATTAGAGTTACAATCTAGTCTTCAGCTTCGTTCAACAGCTTAAAACTTTTGGGTTGAATTGTTCCCTATCATAAATTCAAAGCCTTTATAAAAAGGAGGTTTTCAATTAAACCATGCTGCTCAAATCTTATCTTGAAAGTAGAATTTCAGTTTCAGTAGAGTATATGAAAACTCTAGACCTTATCCACACATTCAGTCCAGTGGGTTTATCTCAAAGGTGTGCCAGAATTACTATATGATCAAGTATAGAGTATCATCAAACAGCTTAAATTTCTGGACTAAAAGATTTCGTAAGCCTAATTATGGAACTCCCCCTAATATATGCCTAGGTAATTTGCTAACTCAAAATTGTCCTTTTTAACTTGAAACAAGGGCATCGTCGGATACATTGTAAAACTCAGCTGCAAGTTTTACTCTTTTAAATTTATTGTTGAAAGGAATTTCAGATAAGTGAGAAAACCTTCGCTTTCCGAATGCCAAAGAGATTGAAGCGATATAAGGAACCAGCAAGGATACCACATATCCCTGGCAGAACAGATCTCTTCCAAGATGACAAAAGAAGCTGCAAAACAAATACTAAGATCAGCTTCTTCGCCTATGCTGGAAGAATTGAAATATATTATAGAGTTGCTGCAAAAGAAATGTGGTAGATACACTCACACCTGCAAATAGGAAAATATGTACATAGTTTCTACCTGGAGACCCGCTAGATATGTGAAAGATTTGTCAGAGAACTGAATTCTAAAAGCCCGAAGCCTTGTTGAGACTGGTATGTCAAAGTAAAAGGGTACAAAAGAAGCAAATATGAGACTGTAAGGTCCAGATGTGAGCGTTGCTGATGGATCTGCAAGAAAAAGGGTATACATAACTAATTGTTGCAGCACAGAGGAATACGTACCAAAACCACCTCAGTGCTAAAACATCTCTTTGTGTTTATTTCTGTTTATTAACCAGTCACCTTGAAAAATGTTTATTTGGGGGATATCTGTCATTGAGATTTTCTTTAGGTAATAAAGCTGATTCCAATTGTTTGAACAACTTGCGATTTGCTATAAATAAGAGTAAAGATCCACCGGAAATAATATTATGTTGCATGTATAATAACCATGAGGACAGCTCTGCTGTTGTTAATCAAATCTTCACCCAGAACACTACTTGTTTGGAAAATATAGCATAAATTTAAATGCCATTACTCATTTCCTCTATGCAAGGAAGAATACAAGTAGATTATTGAAAAGAAAATAGAAAACTAAGTTGTTAATCAAATCTTCACCCAGAACACTACTTGTTTGGAAACTACAGCATAAATTTAACTGCCATTACTCATTTCCTCTATGCAAAGAAGAAAACAAGATTATTGAAGAGAAACTAGAAAACTAAGTACTGTCTCTTTCAGGAAGTCAAAAGAGAAAAAAGGAAATAAAGACAGCAAGAGAGGATATAAGCTGTTGACATTCAAGAATTAAGATGATGTATTTACATAAGGTTATCAGCGGCTTCCCCTTAAAATTGCCAGACCTTATATTTAAATTTTCATTTCATAGATCAGCCAGCGACTTATAAGATGCACAATCAATATCAAGAAAAATACAGAACAATTCAAGTATCAGTTACTCCATACACAAAAATCATAGTAAGTTATCTAAAGTAGAAGAGAATATGAAACTCACAGCTCATGGACTTTCAGTTCTCAACATCACCAATTGTGCATTCATTAAAAAAGGCAAGACTACAAAATAGCAACTCATGGAACAATACACATCCCACATACCTTTAAGGAGCATTAGAGTAAGGGACTCAAACAGCATTGACACCATCAATGAGAACAATATAAAAACCTGTAGAATTGCAGCTGGCATCAAATTCAGGAAGTAAACAAATAAAAGAGGAAGATAACAAAGATGAAACTATGGAGTTCCTATATTTGGTCCATAGTATGTATCAACTGAACTAAAATAAAACTAAAACCCGATGCAAGAGTGGAGAAAGAACAAAAAAAGAAGCTCCTCCATAGAATCTCGAAAGGAATAGGTAGAGGCTAACAGATGAATCAGCAGAATTTGAACTAACAATCTAGAGAAGTTATAATCTCATTCCAGAATTTAATCAAAGGGCTGTGGTTACGCATCTTACTGGTCACAAACATCATAGTGAATTGTGAACTAGGGAACTACTCACCGAATACTTATTAGATCCTATCTGTCTCTCAAAGACCCTGAAGTAGTATAGAAGATATAGTCCAAACATCAATTCTGGGGTAGAAGAAAAGGCAAAAACTGATGCGATTAACTTCCATACAGGTGGCCTCCTGAGAATATCCTGAAAGAAGGAAAAATGAAATTTAAAAGATGTACATTAGCATCAAGTTTAAGGACCTCAAGCCATCTTAAATGAAGTTAGAACTTAAAGTCATGATATTCATGTCACGTGTAAATGACTATTTCAAAGTATGTCATATGATGATAACAAAGACGGTTTGGCAAACATGTTCCCCCCCTACCTTCCCAGAAAACAAGAACATCTTTGACTAACACTGCAGCGCAATAACAATATTTTGCAGTGAAATGGTATGCATGATTCATTTAATATCTAGTCAATCCTTAAGTATCTGCTTACACACAAGATAGTAGATTCAGTTGCAGTTCTCTTTTTCTGCCTTAAAGACTGTATTACCCTACAAATTCAATCATATCTCTTTCTTCATGTTTAGCATTGTATGCATAAAGATCTCTCCATTATGTTACCCACATCCAAAATTTCAATCTTCATTCACTGAAGCACAGGTGCCTGAACAACAGTTTTTGCGCAAAAGGGAAAAGAAAGTTGCAAAGTGTAAACCCTTAACACTCTAATTGGTTTATCCAAGATAAGCAACTCTAAATATTGTTGAAACTAAAATTGGCTGCAACAATCACTTGCCAATGCTCAACGACCCATTTAACAGTAGCTTTGCCGCAATGATTAGCACTATTGAAGAGAGCTGAAGCAAAATCATAAATATCAACAAATTCCCCACCAAAATAAATCTCAAATACATTAAGCACCAACCATAAAATTCTTAACCGGTAAAACGTAGTTGACAACACCTCAAGCTTAGTTCAGATCAATTAATTTAAAGCATTGGAAACAACATCCTTTTAAAATACTCACAAAATTCAGACAGAACGAGAAGATCAAACAGAACATTTACAAAAGTATAATTCTGATACGAGTTCAATCTATTCCAATAAATAGCAGGAAAGACTAGCTTAAAAATATGTCCAAAGAAAGAAATTTTAGTAAGACCATAAATCCCAAAAGAAATCCTTTCAGGAGGAAAAGAAACAAAAGCAGATAGCCAGACAAATATAATCACCTGATAAGAAAATCCAAGCTTGGAAGACGTGCCTCTGACCCCAAAGAAAAGGGTGAAGACCGCAGACGCAATAACAAACAATTTCGTAACCGGGGCATTGTCTGAATCACAACAAAAACCACAAAAAAGAAAAACTCAGTCTTTTTAGCACAATCATACGTATGGGAATGCACATCGAAAAGGTTTCTCAATACACAAAGACAAGTGGTTCCGAGTGTGGTAATTGAAGAAACGAAGAAATTTTGGTTAAAGGGTACGAACTGAATCCGGAGGGGCCGCCGTTCATAGTCAAAATCTTCGTCCTCGTCGTCTTCTGGTCGGAGCAGGAGAGGAGAGATCGGGGACTTCCCTTACTTTTCCTGATTTGTTTGGTTTTTGGTTAAATTTTCACTTTCCTTCTCCAATCTTTCTATATATAAACAGTTCCTAGTTTATAAAAATTCCTTCTTGTAGAGTAGATTCCATGTACTTACCTTCTCTTGTAAATTTGTTTCACTTTTTATCTCAACTTTTGTGAAGAGTTGACAGAATCAACCTGCGACTCGACAATCCAATCCTCCAATGATGGTTTGTAGTATTTGGGTTTAAGCAACTAGAATTAAGAGTATGTTTGGGAGTTGAGGAAGGAACGGAATGGAACGATAATTAATGGAACGGAACGAAATGAAATGGAATGAAATGGGTCATTCTATTATTTGGAAGTTTAAATAAAATAAGAGAGGGACTTCTTTTACCATTATTTGGAAGTGATACTAAAAATAAATGGAATGGAACGACTTGTAATATATTTTTTTTTTAAATTACCCTTGTAATAAAATATGCATAGTTGTTATGAAACTATTTTAATAACCCCAAAGCATTTCAAATACATGATTGGAAAATGAAACTCGTGTCTCACAAATACATGAAGCTCATTTGCTGCGTACCCAAACATTAAAAAAAAACTTTTTTTCACCTTATTACTATTAACGTAACTATTATTTATAGCATTGAGGTTAACAGTTCTATAAATTATAATATCCTCTAAGCAATGTTATATTC
>JAOSBL010000210.1:2224267-2235131 GCA_027568915.1 Erythroxylum roraimae
CCAATGTTCAGTTCTTTTATGACTGTTATGGATCAGTATGCAAAGAGAGGTGATGTACGTAATGCCGAAAAAATGTTGTATCGAATGAGACAAGCCGATTATGTGTCTCGATTGAGGCAGTATGAGTTGTTAATACAGACGTATATAAACGCCAAGGCCCCAGCATATGGGATCAGAGACCGGATGAAAGCAGATAACATATTCCCAAATAAGAGATTGGATGCTCTACTGGCTGAGGTTGATCCCTTCAGGAAGACCGCAGTGTCTGACTTACTTGACTAACAATTTCTGAGGTTCCTTCTCTGCTGATCACGAGACTTTTGAATGCCTTCATGTATACGTTAAGTATCCATTCTTGGCAGCTGAAACTTTCTCTCACATGCTCATATATACATACCTACCTCAAATGTAGTTCTCCTTGCAATTTTTGTCCCAAAGGACCTTACAGGTATGTTGTTTGTAGGCACTTCTAGCGGATTAATTGTATGGTCAATAAGCAAAGCCTGTTTCGTTTACAAATTTAACTCAATCAAGGATGAGAACAGAAATTTTACTTTGTGAGATTGTTTTACTATACTAATATTGCGAGATTATTGAACAAATTATTAGATAACATTACAAGGCCATGAGTTAAAATTGTGTCCAATTAATAAAAATTATATCCAACTTATTAATGATTCGTGTGAAATTCTAATTCTACTCTTATATTTAATAGACTTCTGTCTTTTTCTTTTCATTATTGTATTATGCCTCAATTCTTGCAACACGTCCAAATGACAGAATGCAAGCAATCATATGCAGTTATTTCAAATTTAAGTCCTAATTGACAGTGCGGTAATTTTTAGAATTAAATCCATCGAAATAATTGTTGAATATGAGATTAATTTTCACCAGACAAGGCAATTGAAAAAAGTAAAGGCTATCAACTAAACAGATCTTTTAAGTCATGGATTATCATATCATTATCATTTCACTTAAAATGGTAAGAACATCATTCATAGTTTAAAGACTACCAATTTTCACTTAATACTTGTCGAAGTTTGCTTCATATTAATCTTTCTTTAGCAAGGAAGATCTGCTAATTAAAAGCATAACTTAAAAGGGTATCCTCTGTAATGAAATGATCTACAAGAAAATATCCTTTCTTCTTCATTTTTGAGTGAAGAGTACTAAGTAAAGAATATACCGTATCAGATTGACAATGAGATCTGTCCCGAGCTAAAAACACATGAACCATATTTCCTACTTCAATCCAACTACAACCGGGCTGCTTCTTCAATCCTTTGTCCTTCATTTTCGACCTTATTCTTGCAGCTTCTTTCCATTTGCCACTAGAAGCATATATGTTAGACAATAACAAGTAAGTCCCAGCATTCTCTGGCTCTATATTTAAAAGTTTTCGTGCAGCTAGCTTCCCTGTTTTCAGATCTCCATGAACATTACATCCAGCAAGAAGAGCACTCCAGATGGTTGAGGATGTCTTATTCCCAAGCTGTTCAATGAGATTGTAGGCCTCCTTAAGCCTCCCCGCCCTACCACAAAGATCAACCAAACATGCGTAGTGATCTTCCCTTAATTGTATGGACATGTCTCTCATAAGTTCATTAAAGTACTTTAATCCCTCCTGTAGCAACCCCGCATGGCTACATGCAGAGAGCAAAGCCACATAGCTGACATCGTTAGGTTTAATACCCAAAGACTGCATCTTTTGAAACAGTTCAACTGCCTCACTTCCACATCCATGGTGTGCATAGGCAGCCATCATGCCGTTCCAAGATACCAAATCTTTTGGACTTGTAACTACATCATCAAACATCTTCCTTGATGATTTCAATTCCCCACATTTTGAGTACATATTTATTAGAGCAGACACGATAAATGGTCTGTCCTGATAAACACTTTTACATATCATCTGATGAACTTGTTGCCCTTCACAAAGACCAGCCAAGTCACTACATGCACCCAAGATATTGACAAAAGTTCCCTCGTTGGGCATCACTACGCCATCCCTCATCATATTGACGAAAATATGCACTGCTGCTTCACTTTCCCCCCCTTGAACATAACCTGTAATCATTGTAGTCCACGAAACAACATTCTTTTCAGGCATCTCGTTGAACAATTTCCTCGCTCTGCTTATCTCCCTATTTTGAATAAACCCTGTGATCATTGTATTCCAAGATGGAAGATCCCTCTCAGGCATCTGTTCAAACAACTCAAGAGCCTCATCTAACCTCATGTTCTTCGCATACCCAGTGATCATTGCATTCCATGAAACCACATTCCGTTCTGGCATCTTCTCGAAAACCTCCCTTGCCTCGTCAACTCTCCCGTTCCCTGTCAACCCTGTGACCAAAGCCGTCCATGAGATCACGTCCCTTTCAGGCATTTCATCAAACAATCTCCTCGCTTCGTCCACCCTCCCACACTCTGCTAACGCAGTGATCACAGTATTCCACGTAACTACATTCCTCTCAGACATTCTCTCAAACAGCTCCAAAGCCTTTGTTACTTGTCCACTTCTCAGATAACCCTCAATCATCGTGTTCCAAGAAACAACATTCTTCTCCGGCATTGCCTCGAACAACCTCTCTGCCTCCAAAACTCGGTTCAGTCTCACATACCCACTAAGCATCGCAGTCCATGTTATCACATTCTTCATTGCATCAACTCTATCAAACAACCTCCTAGCTTCCCCAATCAACGCACACTTGATATACCCACTAACCATCCCCGTCCACGTAACCACATCTCTCTCAGGCATTTCATCGAACAACACACGAGCTTCTTGAATTTTCCCTTCTCTACCCAACTTCGAGATAAGCCAATTGGATCGCACCACGACTGAATTAGAGCTAACATCTCTAACGGGTGAAGATATTTTCGGTCCAAATGTCGAGTGGTTGAGCGAACGAAACAGAAGCTTGAGATTGGGCAGTCCCCTGTTAAGCTTGAACATTTCAAAACCTGTTAACTGAAGATTACGCCTACACATTTCAGGCGGCTCTCTGATATGTTAAACATTTTATCATCAAGACAACCAAGTTGTCCACAGCTATATACTTACAGCTCCACTGATAAGAGTCATTCATCGAGGAAAAGCGGAAAGTTGGACTTGAGGTGAGGGGTTGCAACTTCGTATCCATGCCTCACCTCGATCGATCATTTTAGAAATGACCCAAAACTTTATACTTCTTGATGATGTCTGGGTGCTTACTCGTTACAAGAAATCTTCACTGAAACCATTGAAGCACCCAACTTTGACACCGTTAACTTTTGCCTTGCTCTCTAACTAAGCTATGTTAGATCTTAGGCTTTAGGGATAATGAATTTGAAAGTTAAATTTTACTTTAGATTTTTGTTAGTCTTTTGTTGATGAGTTTAGAGAATCGTAAATTGTAATATTTTGTAATGTTTTAAAAATTAAACCGTTAAGAATTATATCTTTATAAAATTAATTAAAAATTCAATAAATTTAAAAAATTTGAAACATAATTAAAAACAATTGTCTTTAATATAAAGTTTAATAGAAAATAGAGACTATTAAATAATAATTGTTTTACATTATTTTATAAAAATCAAATAGTTTATAAAAATCGGTCAATTAATTAGTAAACTGATCGATTTTTAATAATAAGAATTATTAAATTAAATTAAACCAAAAAGTTAATAATCAAACTGAAAATTTAATCATTTCAAGATTTTCATGATTAAATTAATCAAATAAGTTCTTTTTTTTAATCATAAATATTTATAATGATGACAACGAGATAGATCGAACTCCTATAATTCAGATTCGTTTAAATTATCGTAAACAGTTTTATTTTTCCGATTCGTTTCGATTTTTCAACTTCAAAATTAGTCAATTTAAACTTGATTTATTAATTTATTGTAATTCAAGTTAAACCACATTCAACTCCTTTTATTATCTTTAATATGTTAAAGAATTTCATAACATTTTCTTTTTAATATAAAATTTTAATATAAAATAAATAATCAGATTTTCATAACAATTAATTTCTCAAATACATAATTGTTAATATATTTATTATAGAAAATGTTAAATTGATGTTAAGTAAAAAAGTTTTTCATTTTTTAACTCTTCTAAATATAACTTTTTATAATTCTTCTATTAATTACCTTAATTATCATATCAAAAGTTTTTTTTTTGTTTGAAAATTATTATGTTAAATTTTTTTAATGTGATTTTTTAAGTACATAATATAGCATAAAAAAAAGAGAAGAAAAAATACACCTTTCCAAGATTTAGGAGAAATCCTTTTTTCACTGAAATTTTATTTTAAATTATTTGCAAGAAGTTTATTTCACAATAACAAAAATTATAATGCCCTTTCTAACATCATCAACTGATACAATAATATTCTTTTCCCACATTTATATTTACATGAGCAAATCATGACCACAATGAATTCATCATTAGTGCAATGGAAAATGAACTCTAGAAATTCCTATTTATTTGATACCGATGCGACGAAACCGTTCTTGGGGTGATCTCGTACTTCTTACAGGGATGGAAATGACGGAGTCAATCGTATGGTTGGTTGTATTAGCCTGGCCCGGCTCAACCCATTGCCAACCCTAGTCGGCCATGGATTGTCCTTCCTTTTGGTGCATTTTGGAAAAATCAATAGTTTTGATTGATCCCAAACAGAAATCTCAATACCCAAATCAACAAGAAATATACATTCCTGAAACCGGAGATGGTCATGAGCCTAAATTTCCAGACAACAGTTCCCTGTACAGTCCTTCATCAGAACAAAGTTGATTCAATAAACCTAACAAGAACAAGTTAACAAATCTTATCAGTACATCAAAGTATGAACATATATAGATTCTTCTCTTCAGGCACAGTAAGGAGGTGTTAATACTAATTTAAGAAAGTTAAATTGGGAAGAACTAGAAATGAAACAGCAATTAGAACCGACAAATCGTAGTAATTAATACTGTCATTAACTATTGAATAACTGAAGTGTCTTCGAAACTGTCAAGTGTAATGCAACGACAAATGCTTGAGAAGACACTCTTCAGACAACATAACATGCAAAAGAATGCTACCCTTTGTCAGCTACACTTTCAGTCTCATGTAGCTCGGAGTCTTCCATGAATCTGGAGTGAGAATTTTGCTGTCACGTTCTCACAGGATTGATAATGGATCCTAATTAAACTCAGGAAACACTTTCATTTTCAAAGAACATGGGAAATCTCATGTCACTTGGGGTCTTCCATGAACCTCGGGCGAGAATTTTGGGGCGATTGATTAATATGTCTCACTGTAAGTTTCTCACAGGATTGATGATGGATCCTAATTTAAACTCAGAAACTACTTCCATTTTCAAAAATCACAGGAAGTCATATCCTTTCAACAAAAACATCGGCTGTAATGAGAAAGCTGAAGTTCACTTGATCAAATCGCAATCACTTTATGCTGAAGTTCACTTGATCAAATCGCAATCACTTTTGATTGTTCACCTTATAACGGATATGATGTTGAACTCATGGAATAGTCAAGTTTCCAGTAAGCTGCATGCTATAGGTCCTAACTAAGTTTTGTCTAACACACACTCTGTGTCTAATCAGCAAGTGAGACCGTCACCCGGGATATCTTTTCACATCGAGGATCTGTATTTCTGGCAACCAAAAAACTAATTACATGTCCACAATAACCAAGGGATCAAAAAGCTGAAGCTTTTGTTCGTCCTAAGACTCTTATTCTTACATACATAAGTACGATCTCATACATATGTTCGGATACATGGCAAAATAACGAGTACTATGAACTTAAACGTCGTAGGAATGAAAAGACTGGAAACACAAACTGTATGAACACTTGAATTCTCAATAACAAACCAATAATAGTAAAACAAAGCATGAACTGAAAGATATCCCTAGAATGGAAAATTGCCGATCCAACTGAACCATAAAACAGAAACAAAATGATACACATTGAACCAAGTCGCACCGATGTCAAAAGAAGAATCATTAGGGTTTCTAACAATCAAGAAGGCAAAAGAAAGACCTAACCACTTGAATCGCATAGAGGAGTACACAACAAAATCATAAGCAATAAATCATGCAGAAAAGAAAAAAAAAAGTAAAGAATTAATCATATATAAGTTTCAATCTTTTTGAACAATCTGTCCCCAGCACAAACATAAGCAGCGAATCATGATATAAAAAAAAGCAAAGAATCAAACATAAAATTTCGATCTTTTCCACGATTCTGTCGCGAAATACACACACATAAGCAATGAATCGTGATAAAGAAAGCAATATCTAAAGCATAAAGTTTCGATCTTTCTGAAGAATCTGACCTGAAATTCAACAAATTGACAATCACCCAACATGGAAAGGGCCAATATCTCCAGTTCTAAGAGAGCCAGCAATCTCATCAGCGACAGACAAGCATGAAGAGACCCAACCAAGAAGTGCCAGCCAGACCATCCTCCCCATCCACAAAGCCATCGCCCATGGCATTGCCATTTTTGCTCTGAGCTCTCTGCTTTACCACCTTCTGTGCTTTAATTGTTCCTTTGAGGTCAACCCAACAGATGAACAATCTACAGTTTTAAGTCAAGAAATAAACAATTACATGAAACAAAGACCGATCTCAATATTCAACCTGCTTCTGTCGTGTCTGGTGTTATATGGCTCCACAACATCGTGTCATCCTTTGAATACTGAACATGAATGACAATTATTAAAAGGGGAGACAAAGCTTAAAATCAACTAATAAAACAATAAAAATGTCAAAAAAAACTAATAAAACAATAATAATGATTATTTAATAGCTAAATTATTATTTTATAATTAAGAGAAACAAGCAAAATTTTATCAACAATAACAACAACAATAATAACAATAATAAAGATATTTTTATCTTTTTATTAATTATTTATTTGTCATTCTAAATTTATATTTTCAAACCAAACATTAACATAGAAATTCTTTAACAATAAATTAAACAAAATAATACCTATTATATTCTATTTCTTATCTTTTTTTATTTCTAAGAATAACTATTTTATTCTTTATCTATTTCAACCGCTTAAACAGGTTGTTGATGTATGTAGTCCTTAAGTATTAACCTAATCACCGCAACATCTTTGGTGTTAAAATTGACGATCGGATCAGGCCCAGCCCAGCTTAAAATCAACGGATCATAACCAAGTTATCACTTCGGCTTTTGTTGAGAGTGTGGTTAATTGTGTAAACGGTTTGTAGCCTTAAGTTACCTAGATTTTAGTTTGAATAGGTGGTTCGTTTGTATTCATGTGATTCATATGCTGCAGACGTTGATATTCAAGAACCTAGCATTTCAATGTTGACGATCTTTGAGAATGACTTTGATCCTTATAATGCAGTAAGCACACTTCTGTACCAAGCGTATGTATTCAAACAGGTAAATTTTTACCAATTACGCCTTTATTTGCATTTCCATTTCATTATTAAAGACAAAAATCCGATGATATTCATGATCTTTTGGTTGCATTGTCAGCTTGAAACCCCTCTTGTGATACCTCAAAAGTGAAGAAGAACAAGAACAAAGAAGAATTAGATCGACTGTTTTCCTTTAACATGTGCAAAGAGTGAGATAGTACAAAAGCATAATTGCGTGGTACTAAAAAAGAATTAATTGAAGGTGCCCAAGAAATTAGTTAAGAGTTCGCATATGAAAAACTGAAAGTGGCAGTAGATTCACAAACTTTCTAATTTTTTCGTAGATGTCTCTGGGATAAACGAAAAATAAAAACAAAAAAAATGAAATAGTAAAAAGCACCAAAATTTTGATCATGCAGTTCGGTAGATCTTGTTTACGTCTGCGGAGCCCTCATCCAGATTAATACTTTCAAGAAAATGTAATAGATTTACACAAGGTCATATTGAAGCAATACCACTCAATCCTTGTAACTATCTCTCAACCTCACTCATGTGAAAGATCTTCATACTCAATAATACAACTGACTCGTGTTAACCTCGCTAGAAGATTTTTCTAAATTACTTTTAATTAAATGATAATTAATATAAAGAACTCAAGCAATCAATCAACTAAGAACAGAACAACGATATACTTGAGATAAAAGAAGAACTTCCCTATAGTTTCAGCTTCCCGAATTACATCCGAATAATTGTCCACCAGTTGAACTAATTCATCCTATCTTTAGTACCCGACCTCTGAACAATATGCTAATCCAACAAAGCAAAAACCTCAACGTTCTTCACTTACGCACATTGTCTAGCTTCAAAAACTCCAATTAAACCATACGAGGCACTAAACACACCGTGTATATTTCACGCACAATTCTAGAAGAACAACTCTCTTCGAGATTAGAAGTTAACCCACGGTGTATATGAAACCAAAACAAGCACACCACATAAGAACAACTCTTAGAATTTTGAAGTTAACCCACGATATTTCGCACACCAGGAACACATGCACAACACCAGATATATCTTCTCTAGAATTCAATTAACTCCACCCTTCTAGTTGATGCAACACACATGGATACGCTGATGGAGACGTACACGATGTTCACAATTAAAAACCTTTTAGGCTTTTACCAACACGCAACAACGACTTCTCTTTTTCTTCTGTCCAACAAATCCAGAAAATTCAGCAGTACACAATTTAATTACAATATGATAATAGACTTCAATATAGTGGAGGATTCTTTCATAATTACAAGTGTAACAACTACATCTTTTTGGATCCAACTCCAATTAATATCTTATATATCCAATTAATAAATAAGATGTCAAACCCAAATAAAAAGATGTATACAATATATCTTAACGATCTCCTCTTTTTTGACATTTTGTCACAACTCTTAAACTTCCCTTAAATGACGTAATTGGATATACAAATATTGAATCCACAATTCTCCCCCTTTGAGACAACATTTGCCAAAAAGACAAATTCATGAAGCACCGGAAAAGCGTAGAATGCTTTAAGTTGCGAAGAACATCAGCAGCTACTTGAACTATACCTTCAATCCTCTCAATTTCAATTATGAGAGCTGCATGAAGATTAACAGAAGTCGTCCCCGTAGCATCCGAGGGGCCCGATGTGGTATAGGACAAATCTACTACCCGTGGTTCCCAAAAAATCCTTGGAGAGATATTCATCAAAGCCACCAACTCAAGTATGCTCGACTCTATCCTGGGAACTTCATTGGCATATAAAAATTGTGAGATTAAGCATGGAAAGTATAATAAAGAATGTGGCTTACTCTTAATAGCTAATATAGCTTCAATGATAAGACGTTCAAGATTGAATCGCACCCCAATACTAATAGCATAAATCAATTTGGCATGAGCCAGGTAGACAGAAACAACATGTGTGCTCGGCATCCAGTTGACCACAACCAATTTAAAAAGCATAAAATATTTTTGAGTAAGCATGGAAGAACGAAATATAGAGCTAGATGGCCATGCAATCAATTTTTCACCAGTCAATATCGTAGCAATTAAGTCATTGGACACATTCTAATTATCATCGTAAAAGAGATCACCAATCAAATTATCTAATCTCAAAAACAGATTTAAAATGACCAGCATCAAAACGGACTACCTGACCCCGCACATATACTATTCCATAAGTCATATTATTCTCATTCAGAATATCACAAGATAAATTGCAGTAAAATTCTTTTACCAAATCGGAATCATAGTGTTTTGGAAGTAGTGAAGCTTGCAGTAAAGATCGCTCCGATAGTAAAGTGTTCATACCATGTTGTTGAAACTCCTATAAGTTGATTGGGCGATCGAAAACAAGTCCGGCAGTATTAAGAGTTGTCCATTTTTGTTCAACCGTGGAAGAGTAAAACTGAAGGAAATTGCATTAGCCACTGTTAGGCGAGCATGAGCATGTTGTGGCTGGAACCTTGCTAAGGTGCGAGAAGAGGAGTTCCAAACCCGAGCAGCAGTATTGGCAGTGATAAGATGAGCCGAATCAGCAAGTTGAGATTGTCGCAACAAGAATGACTCGTGGTCCGCCAACTTATCAAAAAGATCATCAAAGGAGATGGAGGTCTCACGAGTGCGAATAGCCGCACTGACTTCACGATAATCTGAAGGTAGTCCGTTGAGAGTGTGGATGACAAGATATGTGTCATCAACCGGTCAGTCCATAATAGCGAGTTCATCGGCGATGTTCTTGATGCGTTGAAGATAGTCTGTAATTGATGAATCACCCTTGGTGATAGATATTAGTCTCTCTTTAAGAGACATAAGTCGCGAGCGTGATTTATTTGCGTACATCCAAGCAAGAAAAGCCCAAGTTTGGTGAGATGAAGTGATAGATCCGAGCATATTGACAATCGTAGCATCGACCGAGGCTGTAAATGCGTGGAGAAGAAGTTTATTTTGTCACATCCATTGCTTATATGAATCATCAGTTTCATCAGAACATGGTTGGCTACCATCAACCTAACCTATCAAGTCATACCCGATGAGTAGAAAGGAGATTTGGACTCGCCATGCCGGATAGTTTGAGCCAGTTAATTTGAATATAGATTGTATATTCAAGTAGATTACGCTGGAGTTGCCGTCAGCCACTAGTGAAGCATCTGGAGCCATGATCGGTGATTGAAAAAAAAAAGATAGGATCAAAAATGCAGTTACGCTTGGTGTGGCTTTGATACCATAAAGAAGATGAGAAATGTTGAAAGGAATTATTATTATTATTGTATGTGGTTCTGCCGGATTCTGGCCGAACTGTACGTTGTCGTTTGGATCCATGAGTTGATTGCCTTACGTAAGGGCTTTGGTGTAAAGATCCTGCAAAACAAAGAAGGCACGTCGGGGGTTGTGTCCCGATTAGCCCCTCCGACGCTCAAGTAAGTCT
>JAOSBL010000210.1:2235231-2253870 GCA_027568915.1 Erythroxylum roraimae
GGAAAGCATGGATCAGGCTTGAGCTTAACATCTTTGATAGATGGATCGATCGGCCCACGAGTCGTTATGACCGAATTTGGGCCCAATATGACCGACCCAACCAGTATGTTTGATACAGGGAAAGCACAGATACATATAGAGAAATGTACAACAAATTCTAACAAACATGAATAACAAATTCTGGTATTTTAGCAACTAACTTATACTACGTCTGAATATCCCTTAACAAATGATCTGATTGCTGACTTAGATCATGCACCGAGAAGTGAGAACTGGTCCATGTTAGGCACTTGATAATTCAACCTCATCTTCATTGAATGAATGAAATAGGCAAGTTTTGTGTTATCATTCCAACTTTCTTAAGTTATTAGTTGCATCCTTTTTCCCAGTAATTGGCACTTATACCTACCTATATCAACGATGATTTGATTTATGATGACATTAGACTACTCTTGGTGGTGATTTTGGTAAAAAAGAAAAAAGAAAAAAATAATAAACAATATTTTTTAATAATTCAACTCAAAATTAAATTAAGCAACTGAAATTCAATTGAACTTCAGCAAAATCACATAGGAAAAAGGAAAGAAAGGATGAATCTTTCTGGTTTCCTTCTAATCTGCCATTTGGCATTTTCACCATCTATTGATCCCCGACAAAACCCACTTGTTAAACAATAGATTCCTAGTCAATCATCACCACCACCGTCTAATCTCTTCCACTAGACCCCACCAGTGTCACGTTTCAATAACCCAAGTCCTTAGTGCTGTGTTCGTATACATCAGCCTAGCTCTCCATCAAAAAGGTTCAATCTTTACATGTTTAGACTTTACTCTTTAGACCATTCCTCCTCCATCCCAACTCTCAAACAGCAACAACATAAACAACGGCCCTAAAAAAATCTCGCTAATCGCGGGAAGATCTACGCAGCCTTACTCCTCCGTCCCAACTATCGATTCCTATAAGGGGTAAGGATTATCTTTGCACTAGTGAGTCGAAATTATCTGTTTCGTTATGTTCAAGTTATCGTTTTTATCTGAATTTCTGTTCTTGTAGGACTGGATTATTTGTGCCCATAAATTTACTTCTCTTTTTTCATTCTCTAGCTGTCTGTTTCATTTCTTCTACGATATCGATTGACTATATTGTCTGTATGATAACATCTCAACAGATTAATTATCAACACATTCTTCAAATGTACATTATCCAATCTGTTCTAATCTTTATTTAAGCTTTATACTTAGTTTAGATTGAATCAATTCAATAAATACAGCACGCATTGTGCAACAATTCACACAGAAATACAAATATACAATACAACGTTCTTCACATTACATGTTTTCCAGTGTATGTTTAAAATATCATTCTACACAGAAATACAATACAAAGTTCTTCACATTACTTGTTTTTCAGTGTATGTTTAAAATATCATTCTAACATACCACTTTGGTATATTTGTTTGCCAATATACCAAACCCATATACTAAACCTTCGTCTTACTAGCAGGCATGAGTTCTTCGCCCAGTACAACGGCTACTGCCAGGCTTGCGTTTCCTGCTCTTGCTCGTCTCAATTGTGGAGTAAGTGTTTGAAAGACTTGATCTTTCTGTAATTTTCTGCAAGCCTTGGGGTTCCTTTTTTCTGTTTTCCATTTCTTGTCTTGTTTTTGTGGTCTGGTTTAATGGAGTTGCATTTTCTTTCTTGTCATACTGTTCCACCTCTTTCTTGCCATCATGAAACGGGGTTCTCTGGTTTTGAATTTTTTATCATCGATTTGAATCTGTCACGTTTAAAAGGATTAACTTTTGGTTGGAGGGGGAGTGAGTCAGCTACAAAATCCATCATTTAAGATTTTGGAGTAGAACCATTTATGCAATGAGGAAGATATTGAGGAACATGATTGAAATCAAATTGAAGGAAGCCTTCTTTTATTATCGTTTCTATATTTTCTCTTTTCATTGGTTCATATTAGAAAATTTTGTATTAAAGTTAATGTTTCTTGTTTTTGTAAGTTTTACTTATCTTGATCCTTTTTTAGCTGTCTTTTTGGGGGGATGAGGGAGCCAAAACCTTTATTTATTTTGTTTTTCCTTTTTCTTTCTTGGTTTTGGCTTTCCTTTTGATGAAGGAGCTCCAGCTTAGTATCTTGGAGTAATGTAGATTGTTTCTTTTTCTCTGCAAGTTGTAGTTAATGCTGTCCTTTCTCCTTTGTTTTTTGTTTTTCCTTAATAGCTTATTCAAGAAAATATGTTCTCATCCATTTTGCTTGTGCAGGATACAACTTGTGGGAGTTTCCCAACCACTCATTGGGTTAAACAGGAACTTGATCTGAAAGGAAAGCGTTTGACTTCAGCAAATAAATTTGAATTTAATTGCTTGAAGGACAAAGATATGGATGTTAGCACTTCGGCTTTTGTTGAGAGTGTGGCTGATTGCGTAAACGGTTTGTAGCTTTAAGTTCCCTAGATTTAATTTGAACAGGTGGTTTTTTTGTATTCATGTGATTCATATGCTGCAGATGTTGATATTCAAGAACCTAGCATTTCAACAATGTTGATGAACTTTGAGAATGAGTTTGATCCTTATAATGCAGTAAGCACGCCTCTGTACCAAACATCTGTATTTAAACAGGTAATTTTTATCAATTATACCCATATTTGCATTTCCATTTCATTATTAAAAACAAAAGAATCCAGTGGTATTCATGATCTTTCGGTTGCATTCTGAGCTTGAAACCCCTCTTGTGATACCTAAAAGGTGATGGTGAACAAGAAAAAGAAGAATAAGATTTACTGTCTCTTTAGTGTGTGCAAAGAGTGAGGTAGCACAAGAGCATAATTGCGTAGTACTAAAAAAGAATTAATTGAAGGAGGACTCCAAGAAATTAGTTAAGAGTTGGCATTTTGACAATCTGAATTTGGTCCTTCTAAAAGTGTTTCAGTTGTTTAGAAGGTGGTTTATAAAGTACTGAAAGTTGTTAAATTTCAAAATATGATCCATGCAATTCTGTGGGTTAGTTCCATTATTATACAAGATCTGCGTGCATGGTTGATAGTTTTGTACTTTTTATCTTCTTTTCCTTATATTACAGCCATCAGCAACTGAAAATGGTCCATATGATTACACGAGAAGTGGTAATCCTACAAGGGATGCTTTGGAAAGGTATGCTTTCTATGGGTGCACATTCACAATCCTTGGATGAATCAACTTCTTTTTTCTTGAAGTTGATTTTTTCTGCATCCTCATTCTTTAGGATTTTGGCTAAGCTCGATAAGGGTCATAGAGCATTTTGCTTTACAAGTGGAATGGCTGCTTTATCTGCTGCTAGCCATCTTGTTGGAACTGGTGCTTTCTCAATCTTCTACTTATTATCCATTATCACCTCTAGGTTGTAATCACACAATCATGTGGGCATAAAGATTTAAGTGTTTTGCCAAGAATGGAAATACATGCTATAGGTGCCGAAAACTTCTGAAAGGATCTTTCCATAATTGGATTTGAAAATGACTATCTTTTTGGAAAAAAAACCCATGTTGTCATAAGTGTTGCATTTGACAAAGACAGCAGACATTGATGCAACATAGATCTCTGCCAACCCATGAAAACTACTAAAACAAGATGAAAGCAAATAAGGTAAATAAGAGTGATGCTATCAAGTCAATTTGGGAATAAATTTCATTCTTCAGTGCTCTGTGATACTCTGTACCAATTTTTTGTGTAGCTAACACGTATCCCTATGTCTTGAATCTATATATATTATAGAAAGATGAAGTTACTGCTTGCAATATGAGATGTCAGTCATCTCTCATATATTGTGTGTACATTTTCGGGTATAATATTATCCGTATACCTTTTATCTTAACAAATTCACTTTTAATATTAATATAGGCTATTGCAATTTTAGGTGAGGAAATCATTGCTGGCGAAGACATTTATGGTGGTTCTGATAGATTATTGTCACGAGTAATTCCTAAAACTGGAATTATGGTCAAGTTAGTAACATTTTTTTAATTCATATTCACCAATGCTTTGGCGTGAATGAAGCATTAAATCTTGTTACAATTTGCAGACGAGTAAATACAACTAATCTAGATGAGGTTGCATCAGCGATTGGCCCCTGGACAAAGCTTGTGTGGCTAGAGAGCCCAACAAACCCTCGTCAACAAATCTCTGACATTCGCGTAAGATGTCCTGGTTTCTCCAAATTTATGGCATTTTGCTTGTTTACAATTATATTATTCTTGAGTTTTATATTGATTTGACATTTGCAAGCCATGTTGATTGTTCTTAACTTAGTTCATTTCATGTTTAGACTTGTACATATTTAAAGGTAAATTTGGTTGCATGTAGAATTTTTCTTTTTCGTGTATAGTGGGTGGAGGGATGTGGTAATGAAGTAGCAAATTCCCCTCAATTGCTTACTAGTTCTGTATTTCGGTTATTGCTTCAGTTCCTGTTTCTTGATGTTATTGTACTCTTCATATCTTGTTATTTAATCTGTGAATCTTCTTGTCAAATTCTCAGAAAATTTCAGAGTTGGCGCATCAACATGGTGCCCTCCTCTTGATAGATAATAGTATTATGTCTCCTGTACTTTCACAACCTTTGGAGCTTGGAGCAGGTCCGAGCCAATGTGTTTTAAATGTATAATAAATTTAATGTTGTGAGTTGTTGTTCTAGCTTGCTAGTGCTGCCAAATTTTATTAGTTCATGCTTCCTGCAGACATTGTGATGCACTCAGCCACAAAGTTTATAGCAGGACACAGTGATGTCATGGCAGGGGTGCTTGTGGTTAAAGATGAAAGGTTTTATACTAAATTCCTGCTTTCATATTATATACACAGGCCACCTTCCTTTTCTTTCTTTTTTTCCCTTGCCTGTTAATAACATTTTGTCTGGAGTTGCATTTTTGTTAATGCTAACTTCTTCGTTTTTCCTGTTCGTTAAATTTGATTGATGCCAACTAACTTCATGGTTGGAACTAGTGACCTATCTTGTATTATGTGTTCCGTTGAATATAAGCCAGTTCCTAGATTCGTAGTTTTATTCTATCGAACTTTATCTGTAAAATATAAATGCTATGTGTCCTTTAACATCTTTGATTTGCCTTTTAACCAGCTTGGCAAAAGATTTGTATTTCCTGCAAAATGCAGAAGGCTCTGGGCTATGTCCATTTGACTGCTGGATTTGTTTGCGTGGAGTCAAGACCATGGCCTTGCGTGTTGAGAAACAACAGGTACTGGTTCTAATTGCTCAAGAGATAGTTTTATCCTTCCGCCTTGCCTGCCTTGGTTTTTCCAAATGTAGTGATAGACTAATTGCAATACCAGTTGGTTAAAAAAATTGCCAAACTCTATATAAGCCCTTTACCATTAAGGTGTTCAAGAAGGATAATTTCATGTAATATTTTCTATACTATACTGTTTTGGACTGCTTTGCTGTGTAGTATTGCACGAATGGGAAGTTATTAAACAGGTTTAAGTTTAAGTTTCTTCCTGTGCCTTTGGCAGGAAAATGCACAGAAAATTGCAGAGTTCCTGTCGTCTCACCCACGGGTGAAGAAAGTTTACTATGCAGGTCTTCTTGGGCATCCTGGACATGATTTACATTATTCTCAGGTGCTGCATCAGACGAAATTTTGCAGTTAATTTTATGAATATAATTTCTTTTTGTCTAAAACCTTGTGATCTCTTGCAGGCAAGAGGTGCAGGATCTGTGCTTAGCTTTCTAACTGGATCTTTGGCACTTTCAAAACACGTTGTTGAAGCTACCAAGTACTTCAGTATTACTGTCAGTTTCGGTAATAAGATTTCTGGTCAAAGCTCATTTTGTACTTAAAGAGCATATAGAAAAACATAATTTATGATTTATCATGTACATGCCAAATTGTTAGTTGTGTGCCTGGTGTTCTGTGGTTTAAGGTTTGCTTGATTTGGAACTAGGAAACCTGGAAATATCCTGGTTTGTTAGTTATGTGGGACATTGTTTTTTAGCTGCTGGTTTCTTGCATGTACTATTTCCTTGAATCTATTATTGTCTGTTGTTGCAGGAAGCGTGAAGTCCCTTATTAGCATGCCCTGCTTTATGTCGCACGCCTCCATACCGGCAGCAGATCGAGAGGCAAGAGGTCTGACCGAAGATCTCGTTCGAATCTCCATAGGCATAGAGGATGTGAATGATCTGATTGCTGACTTGGATCATGCACTGAGAGCTGGTCCATGTTAGGCAGTTGATAGTTCAACCTCATCTTCATTGAATGATTGAAACAGGAAAGTTCTGTGTTATTATTCTAACTTTCTTGAGTTATTAGTTGTATCTTCTTCCCAGTAATTGGTAGTTAAAGTAAGTGGATTGTATTAGTTGATAGCGGATTCTATTAGCGGTTAATTAACAGCGAATTTGACTAGCTGATAACATCAGCTCTTTATTAAAGATTTTTGGTAAAATCAGCTAATTAATATTAGTTGTTTACGTATAAAATGACATAAGGGTAAGAACGTCAATGGACCGGGTTGGGATTAGGCCACGAGGTAGGTGGCTTGTGGCCTGACGGGCTGGGATAGCCATGGCATGGCTTGATGGGCCACGGGGCTAACCCGACCCACCTTATATAAAAAAAGACAAAAAATGATGTCGTTTTTGAAGTAACAGTCAGGTCAGGCCAGTTTAATTCGTGCTTGGCTAGACTTCGACCTGTAACTTAGTCAACTCAAGTCAAAATTGGGTCGGACCCAGTTAAAAGTAACATTCTTATATGAGAGCATGAATTAAAAAATATTTTATTTCATTATAAGTGATAGAGACAAAAATTATAAAGTAAGTTAATATATATTCATACGTATATGTTTAAGAAGTGAAAATATCAAGATATGTTTAATTTTTAATATACTATTATTTAAAATGTACATGTACAAAATATTATAGTGAAGAAAATAATATTTCTTACTAGTTAATATATGTTGTAAATTTTGTAAAATTAGTTTGTTATTTAAAAAATAAATCTAATTTACATAAATTTATGCTTAATTTATTCTAAATTTAATTTATATTTATTCAAAAAATATACGTTTAAAGTTGATTTAAATTCGTTATAAATTTATAATTTATCTTTTTAATTTTAGTGTTCAAATTTAGTGAAAATGTGGATATATTATCTTTATTTTTATATTATTATCGGCTTAGCATTTCAGGGCTTCTCAAAGTGAAAAAACAAATTTAATAAAGCAAAATTAGATTCTTAAAATTGGAAAAAGATTGCATCGTTCATAAAGAAACAGATAAGATAGAGCACTCCATAAAATCATAGATAGGGTCAACTTTGGTTGTGTTCGACTACTACTGGTCTGAATAAAGCAAAAACATGGAGAAGAGAAAGGCAAGCCGCAGCAATTAAAACGTGGGTTTGGTTAGTAGAACAAAACGCTAAACCATTATCATTTAACAAAATATCATAAAAAGGGTACAATTGTATTTTCAAATATTAAATTTTTGGTTGATAGAACAAAACGTTAGTGGTAGTTTTTTCATTTTCAATTATTAAATAATTTCAATAAAATATATTTTATTTACAAAATAAAATAATGTCGTTTTGATTAAATTATCGAAACTAATTCAATGCTTGAAAAAATAAATTCTAGTCTAAGTTTGATTAACTAACGGATAAAATATATTTTATTCATTTAACTTTAAAGTGACCAAAAATTATATTACTTAGCTCTTAATTGTAATGTATTTTTTAATAAATGAAAATTCATTTACTCTAACTATTAGAGTTTAACAATTTGTTAAAAAGATTTTTAATTTTAAATTTAAGTTCAAAAGATTAAAATATTTAATATTAAACTCAAATTTAAGTATGATCAATTTTAATTTAATTGACAAAATTTATCAAACTTAAACTTCAATCAAGTTGATTTTAGGCTAAATTTAAACCGGCGATTCATTCATATGTGGTTTTTTTTTAATGTTTTAGAAACTCTCTTCTTATTATTTGAGTTTAATTACATGATTTATTCGATATTTTCGTTGAATATATTGTTTGAAATTCATGATTTACTAATAATTTGATATAAACGTTGATTAAAAAATTTAACCGGTTCGCGTGATTAAATCATAAAAATATTGAACCGTTTAATTTTTCAGTTCGATTTTTAACTTTCTGGTTTGATTTACTTTAATTACTCTAGTTGTTAAAAGTCAATAAGTTTATTAATTAATCGGTTAATTTTTGTAAATTAATAACTTCTTATAAACTAAAATTAATTAATTAATATTTATTTAACAATTTTTTTAATTAAACTTTAAATTCTTCCATTGATAAGGACAATTGTAGTTAATTATATTTCAAATTCTTTAATTTTATTCAATTTTTAGCCAATTGCATACTTAAATTTTAAATCTGATTCGAATTAAAAACTTAAATATAAATTTGGTTCGACCAATTCGTTTAATTTTATTAAAATAACGTTATTTTGTATAATTCAAGTCAAATTTAATTTCAGCAAATTCAAATCGAGTTCGATTCAATGTAACTCGGCCATTGTCATTCCTATCAAATACTGACAATTAAAAAAAAGATGAATTTTTATGATTTTTTCTAATATATGCTCGTAAACTTAAATTCAAGTATTTTTAATAGGTCAATTTAGGTTATTTTATTTAGAAAAATTTAGTCTCAAATCAGCATGGGCTCCAGTGATCCAGACTCAAACTTAATTATAAAAAAACATTATTTTATATATTTAATTTTTAAAAAATTATTTTAAATAAATTAACCAAACTATCCCTACTGCGCATGTTCACCATGTTGTGATCGGCAACGAATCCCAACTTGTTAAACAATAAGGAGTCCTAGTCAATCACCACCACCGCCATCTGATCTCCTCCACTAGGCCCCACCAGCGCCACGTGTCAACAACCCACGTCCTTAGCACTGTATTCGTATACATCGGCAAAAACCAAGCTTTTTGATCAGTTGAGCTCGAGCAAAAAGGTTCAATACTTACAAGTTTAGAGATTTCCTCCTCCATCCCAACTCTCGATTCCTATAAAGGGTAAGGATTATCTTTGCTCTAGTGAATCGAAATTATCCATGTTCAAGTTATCGTTTTTGTCTGAATTTTTATTCTGGTAGAACTCGATCATTCGTGCCCATAAATTTACTTTTCATTTTTCATTCTCTAGCTGTCTGTTTCATTTCTTCTGCAATATCGACTGACTATATTCTGGCTTATTGGAATACATTCATATGATGTGTGTGTGTGTGTGTGTGCTTTTTTATAATTCTTATGGTAGTTGTTGATCTCGGTTCGTGAGAGTTTAAAGATTTCGATTTTCTTTCTGGAATTCGGTGACCAGGAGGAGATGCTTTTGTTTTTGCGTGTCCTGTTTCGGGCCTTTTCTTTCATGCGGAAGATGATACGATTGTCTTCTTTTTTATTTTCAAACTTTGAAGTTTTATTATCTTCCAAGTTCTTGTTTTTAGAGATATCTAACAGAAATATTACCATAGTTTCAAGTTTTTATTTTATTTTATTTCTTGTCTTGTCTTCATGAAACTTTCTAAAGACCAGTTTGGTGCACATGTTTTTCTATCCAATCAAGTTGAAACGAAACATTGATGGAGATGGGAATTCTTCTATTGCTTCCTTTCTTTTTTTCTCTCTATTTTCCTGTTAAGAATCATTAACAAACCTGGGCTGTTCGATCAATTGAAGGAAATGAATTGTGGAGGTCAGCTTTGAATGGCTTTGTTGAATCTCTGGATTGTTGTATGTGGCAAATACTTTTTTCTGTGACATAATGCAGTGCGCGTTTTGTAACTGAAAAGAATTTGATGCAATTATATATGGATTCTGATTTGAGGACTAGCACGTTATTGTATGTAGGATAGTTGCTGAAGGATTGAATTTTTAATTGAGTTTTTGTTGTTTCTAAGAGTGCTAAACGAACTTATCTTGTATCCTATTTATCCAAAAGATTAAGAGATGTCAAGTGGACCACCAGGGAGAAGAGTTTCACCAAGAGATATACAAGTGGTAAGCTGTTGAGCTTTCAGTGTGGTGAAGTATAAACCTTTCTGTGTAGCTTACTTCACATGTATATGCGTTAACATGTGCGTCCTTTCTGTTCCTGAATTCCAGGTGCAAAATCTTATAGAAAGATGTCTTCAGCTGTATATGAACCAGAGGGAAGTTGTACAAACATTGTTAGCCCAGGCAAAGATAGAGCCTGGTTTTACTGAGCTTGGTTAGTACTGATCTTACTGACAGAGACATTTAACACTATATTTTGGCTCATGATTGCTTAGAATTAATACGTATCAATCACAGTTTGGTGTATAGTCACTGATCAGCACTCAGGTTGAAAAATTCTGATGGCCTTATAATTATTTATAGTCACAGGCACTGTTACAATGCCCATATAATTTTTGTTTTGGTTAATTTTACCATGGTTATGTCAGTAGAAATTCCACCTTGAAAGTGGCATCATTTTGTTGCTAATCCTTTGTTACTTAACATGGACTACTCGTAAATGCTACCACTTGTTTAGATCATGTTCCTATACTTTTGTATGACCATCCCATTTGTATTTGTGAATTATAGCAACTTACGTTTCACTAAGCCCAGAGGTTTAAAAATTCTCTAGGAAAGATATACGGAGTTTCACGAAAAGATTGCCTTGTCCATAGTTCTTATAGTAATGCTATTATTGAAGTCACCTGGGCATTTTACTTATTCTCCTCCTGTGTGCGCACTTGTTAATATGCCTGTATTTTCTTGGTTCCTTGCATGTGAATGTGTGTCCTCATTATAATTTAGTTACACTGAAGAAGCAACTTTACGTTTACTTATTTGTCATATTTTCCAACTTTCTTTCACAGTTTGGCAGAAGCTTGAAGAAGAGAATCGTGAATTCTTCAATGCTTATTATCTGAGGCTGATGGTTAAGCAACAAATAAGTGAATTCAACAAACTTCTTGAGCAGCAGGTGGAACTGATGCGTCAGATAAATCCAACTGGTCTTCCTCCTCTACCTACTTCTAATGGATCTCATGTTGCACCAAGTGAGACTTGCTTTAACTAATCAACAAGATGTTGATTATATGAGTGAGACTTTCTTTAACTGGTCAACATGTTGATTATATGATCTAATCTCTCATGTTCATGCTTTGCATCAGTGGACTATAGTGATTTGGATGTGCTGTTTTCCCTAAGTTTTATTGGTTAAAGATTCAAATAACTGAGAACCTTTTGTATGGAATTATTTGGTTGAAAATGGCTAAGCTATATCATCAATAATTAAAAGGAAGAAGGGAGGGAATCGATTTGCATTTTCTCCTCTGTTCTGTGCTGTTTTATTGTTATTCACCTTTTGTTCCGTCAGCAGCCCAGAATTCTACGTGCTATGCCCCAGAACATACAGGACCAGCACTGAAGTCAGAGAACCTGCACCAGCAGATAGCTTCAAGTCTAACTAATGGATTCACTAACGGTGGATCATTACTCCAGCCAATTATGGATCCTACTATCAGCATGTCTGCTCATTCCGACAGACTTGATGCCCCGCAAAACATGCTTTCAACACAAAGATCAAACATTGGTCTTATGCAAGGACTTAATGGTGAAGCGATCAAATCAGAATCTGGTTATTTGGGTCCTTCCACTTTTATGTTCGGTGCTGATAGAGTATTGGAAGCATGCCCACCAAATACAGATGTATCTGTTGCTGCAACTTTCAGAAGTCTGGAGTCCAACTCAGAATCTCTGAATGACCCCATGCTGAATACAGATGATTCTTCTTATGGGTTTCTGGATCAAATTTCTCGAAATCTCAGTCTCACAGATCTAACAATTTTTTCCCGAAGTTCAGGTTTGTTTCATTCCCTGCCAAATGTCTGTTCATCTGTATTCATGTGGATGAGCAGTCCACCGGTTGAGTGCTTGCTTGCAAGCTCACAGTTGGACCTGCCCTTTCATACCTCATCGCTTTCTTATGTGTCTTTCATTCTGGTTATCTTTTCATACATTGATGTTGAAGTGGAAAATTAAACCATCTTCTGTATGGCTATGACTTTGCTAGAACATGCATGTGAAACGGATAATTTTGCTGATTTTAATACACAAATTTTTGGAGTATTAATCAGATAATGCTATTGAGTGTTGGAATTTTATCTAGATTCACTCTCTTGTTTAAAAATTTGCAGATATATTGGAGAACTACTCTAGATCACCCTTTCTAGGACCAGACGATGAAAGCTTTCTAGATTCTCCAGACATAGATCACAAAGGTTAATGTTTATGCACCTTTATAGCTCTTGTGGCGCGTTGCAAAACTAGCAAAAAAACCTGATGCTCTAATGTTACAGGTGATGTTAGAAGACTGGACACTATGTCTGAAGGTGTGAATTATGATAATTTCGGGAGTGACTAGCCTGGTCAGTTCTTTGCACTTTCCCGCTGAGGTTCTAATGCTGTTATTGCTTACTAGCGAGGCATCATTAACAT
The DNA here is from genome assembly GCA_027568915.1 of Erythroxylum roraimae. Taxonomy (NCBI): domain Eukaryota; kingdom Viridiplantae; phylum Streptophyta; class Magnoliopsida; order Malpighiales; family Erythroxylaceae; genus Erythroxylum; species Erythroxylum roraimae. Next base: position 2,247,735 of record JAOSBL010000210.1, read on the forward strand.
TCCTTAATGCTGTTATTCTGTTCTTGTGTTTTCTGCATTAGCGGTCTAATCTTATTTCCATATATTAATTCTTGAATGGCAATTTGTGCTAGCACTTCTACACATTAGAAATAAGTTTGATTATGTACACCATTTGGTCCTAAATAGCTGTTAATAGGAAAATGCAACCTTTTCCATCTATCTAGGAGGTTTAAACTATATTTCCCTTATCGTTGCAACAAGGTATTGACAAATTTGTCTTCTGTCCATACTTCGAGCTTCATTTGATTCAAGATGATGTTGAACATTTTATATATGTTAGTAGAGTTCTTATAACTACATTTGTTTATAATTTGATTGCTCTGCATGTGTATATGTGGGAGATAAAATTTTGAGGTTGGACTTGCTTGTCAAACTAATCCTGATCTACGAAACAGGCTCTTCAACGATGTCATATGTTTCTATCTACCAAATTGATACATTTTGTGTATGTTGAAATTGAGTCTTTGAAAGGATTTCTTTTTCGACGAGTTCTATGTATGAATTCCTAATTGTAACAAAGTCATACATTTCCAGAACTATCCAATTGTGGAGTATTTATATATTTTTTGGTTGGTGCATTATGTGTTGATATATTTTTCAGAAAGCATAGAGCTTATTTCATGACATACTCAGAATTTTGATTTAAAGAGCTCTCGTAAGGGAACAGTTTTTGAGTCCTTGATAGAATAGTGTTTTTGAGGTGATTTTGTTTGATGAAGACAGAAATGTGTAGTTAAGCAATGTTTTTTGACATTTTTGAGTATGGACCTAAGGTTAGCAATAGGCTGGCTTGAGCTCGGGCCTAAAAATGTTTTTTAACTCAAGCCGAAACCAAGCTTGAATCTGAGCCCGAGCTCAAGCCCGGTCAAATTGGTTTGGTTATGGCCAGAATTTTGTCAGGTCTGAGCCTGAGTCCAATCGAACCTGATTTCTCAACCCTGAGTTCAATCTTGAACTTAATCAAACTAGGCTTGTACCGTTGACTTCAAGTCGGATATTAAAACTATCAAATGGAAAGGCGAATTCTTATACCTCTTGTTTGATCCTGTCTACTATCTTTAACTTAGAAATTTCCTTTATTTTTGTTATTGCAGGTCCTCATAACTTGGGATGAATTTGTGAATATAGCATTTAGAGAGGGAGATGGATGAATTTGTGAATATAGCATTTAGAGAGGGAGATGGTTGCACTAGGAAACAACCTCTCTACTATTTAGAAGTAAGGTTGCGTACTATTAAACCTCTTCAGACTCTGTGTATGATTGTTTTTGTTGTTTTAGAGGGAGATGGTTGCATGTAGAACTAGTTGTATGGATATTTATTGGTGTGTAAAATTTACATCAAATGTGTTTATAATAATCTATGTTTTGTGTAGATTGGCAATGGATTGGGCCGTGTCTAAGTTTTCTAGAGCTCGATCTTGAGTTTGAAAATTTTTTGACTTGATTCTTCGATTTCAGAACTTCAAAAATATCCAATCTGATAGTTGAATTTAAAAGAAACTCAATTTTAATTTGATAAATAATTACTTTAGACTGTATTAGGTATTAATAAGCACTAATATTGTACTATATCAATATCCATACTTAGAACTTTGTTTAGTGTGCTATCAAGAATGATCTTAGGCTTGACAAATTAGTTTTTAACCAAAAACATTTATTTTGAGGAGTAAAACCAAAGCAATATTAGTTTGGGGTAACCCGAAAAGACTCAAGGTTGAACCATTTCTTAGTTGGGCCCTTAAGCGGCCCTTGACCCGATCTAACCTGGCCCAGTAACAATCCTGGATGATCTAAAAATTGTAAAGAGTGGATGAGTCACCAAAGCAAAAATAGTAAAAAGAAATGAAAATTGAATTTCTGATCATAAACAGTCATTTATACACACTATCAACATAACAAGAATCTGTAAAGTTAGCCTTTTTCTGTAGTGCTCTTTTAAATGAAGAAGACATAATCATATATCCTACAGATACAACATTGCCTTTCTCTCTCTTTTTTTTTTTGGTTTGATTGACTAATTTACAAAACAAAATTGGAAGGGAACATTCTATTTTTCTACAAACTATCCAGCCTGATTGATCTAAATTAGGGGGGAAAGGACAATTTCAAGATCCTTGATCAATTAGCTCATGGTAGTGATTCCATTGTACCTTGGCCTGGTTCTATCTGGTGAAAGTCCTTCTTCCACAACTTTTCTCTTATTATTGGAAGCTGGTTGTTGTTGTGGTTGTGGCAGCTGTTGTTTTTGTGGCGGAGGAGGAGGAGGAGGTGGTGGTGGCGGCGGCTGTTCTTGGTGCTCTTGTTCTTGGCTCTTGACTTTGGTTTTCATCATATAAGGTATGAGCCTATTCAAATCTGACAATTGTACTGGCTTCAAGAAGAATTCTTCTGCTCCTTCCTCTAAACATCTGTCATCAAAATCACAGTTGCCGTAACAGTCAAATTTTCACGGTCCCAAAAACATAATTTTACACCCTCTGAATAGTACAGAACAGGATCAAGAAATTGAAAAAAGTAATTTCCAAATTATGCTTAATATGATCTTTTACCTGGTGATTCTTGAAGGGACATTCTCAGATGACATAATAACTACTGGTATGTTTCTCAGGGAAGATGATTCCTGAAAAAACCATAGAGAAAAGCAAAATAAGTAGCTGTACCCACTTGATGTTTCTATATATAAATGACATGTATATGTACAAAAGGATAAATCTTGGGAGTATCTGAGCCTGATCTGATCTGCTTAGGTACAGGATAGGTGGTAAATATTCTTAAGAGAATCATTTACATTTCCTTAGCAATTGGCGAATGAAGGAAAATTTTGACAACTAGTAAAAATAATGTAACTTCAGGTTTCTAAATCAGGGAAAGAGATTCAAAGGAACCTATCATGCCATGAATAGAATGGATCTTAATAGGAAAGTTTTAAGAAAGGAGAAGAGAATAGAAACCAAATGCAAAAAGGTAGTAATACCTTTACTTTCTTCAGTAAATCATAGCCAGTCATGCCAGGCATACAGTAATCAGTAATGATAAGATTCACTTCCACTTCCTGTAAAATAACAACAAAAGGAAAAGAAAACAAAAGATACAATCAGAAAAACCAGACAAGAAAGTTTAGGGACAATCACTAAGGAATATGAGGAATCTCTGACATTACAGAGAAAGGGTAAGGGAAAAAAGGTTTTAAAAAAAAGGAAACTTGCATGATGGTTGTTTGGAGAAACAGAAGGTGAATTTGCATTGTTCTGTTCATCTTCATGCAAACCCAGAAATTCCAAAGCTTTGCTTCCAGAATCAACTGTAGTAACTGCTATAACATAACAGAAATGCATTTCTAATCAGAATCCAATAAATACCAACTAGAATAATTAGCAACTAAAGCCGTGAAAGTTCAGCAATACCTTGATAAGATGAGTTTTTTTTTAGGAGTTTTTCAATCAGCTTCCTATCTATGAGGCTGTCATCAACAGCCAAAACATGAAACTCTGACTCTGCTGCTATAGCCATTGCAGCAGATTAAAGATTCAAGACGAGTAAACAAGAAGAATCAAAAGAAGAAGAAGAAGAAGGTAGACCGATTGATTAAACAAAAAGAATGGGGCTCTGCTTCTTTTTTTATTTTGGTTATGAAAGTTGCTGTCTTTAGGTGGTGTGAGTTGGTTTAATGAGAGAAGGAGAGGACACAAGAAGAGGAGGCCTTTTTTGTATTTGATGAAATGAAACCCAACAAAATCCACAGCTCCACAAAGCAAGATCCGACCAGATCTCCTGCCAAATCTTGTAAATGTTGATTTCAGAAATGAATTACAGAGTAAGCAATGCAAATAATGAGAGAAATGGCAAAAACCCCAGTAAGAAGAAGAAAAAAAAATGCAGAAAAGATCAAATCTTTATAATATTTAAGGGAAAATGGGAGGTGGGATTTCTTTAAATATACAAAACAACAATGCCCATGGACTTATATCTTTGAGAGATGGGTGGGTTCTGGATGAAAGCAAAGGAAAAGAGAGGTGGAAAAAACATTTGTGGGGGACCCAAGCAAATCCTTCATAGAGATACAGGTGATGTCAGCTGAGGTGCCCTTTTTCTTCCCAACATGAAATCATGTGGCGCTTACCATATCTTGAGCAGGTGGGGGAGTGGAGTGGTGGTGATGGTGTCCAAAGAAAGAAAGTAGGAAAGAAAGATGAGCCCCGTCTTTTTTCTCACTTTGATTCCCTTTTAAGATTTGTTTCCCATGCCCATACCCATGCCCCCATGGTCATGATGATACATTCTCATTTATTACAATATAATATTTTTAAAAAATATTTATCTCCTAATAAATTTGGTAAAATTATAAAATAGTATTTTTAATTTTATATAATTAAAATTTAGCTTTTATTATAAAATTTATTATATTATTATAAAAACAAGGAAATTGTATGAAAGCCATTAAGTCTTTATTAGTAACTAATATTAAATAATCAAATAATTTTACTTATTTAATAATAAAATTAAGTTATAAAAATTAAAATACAAAACTGAAATTACTTCATGTGTTATAAAAATAAATTAAACCAACATGTCTATATTAGAAAATAAAAATAATATTAAAATTGAAAAATATATAAAAGAATGTTTAAACAATGCATAAAATACATTTTTAATTATATTATGATTAAGATTTAAAAATCTAAATTTTATTCAATAACTTTATTTATTAAAATTAATATAAACATTTAGATATAATAAATATTAATATTTTTCAATTTAATCTTTCAATCTCTAATTTAAAATTTTAATCTTTTTTTTAAAATAGGGTCTCCTTCATACATGCATGCATGTACAACTTTCATATTTGGTTGGTAATTTCTTACAGCAACCTGTCAAAATCGGAATATTGTTAGCTGAGTTGTCCATTTCCTAGATTTGCTCCCCTCAAATCCTGCTGCTTTTAGCACAATTTATGTTGTCTGCAAGAAATTTGCACTTAATTACTGCACAATGAAGTTAAGTTTATATGAAATTCTATATAACTATTTCAACTTTTTTCTCCATGAATAATGATTGCTTCTCCTAGTGGAATCTTTCTACTCAATGTTATGTGGAATTGGAAAAGTTAGATTGTCATTTTAGCAACGTTTTAAAGGTTACACCTTAACATAAATTGATTAGACAAGACTTGAAGGCTTAAAAGTTTCAATTAATTCTGCTTTGTTATAAATTTGGTTAAATATTTACTAAAATTAAAGAAATTAAAATATAATTTAAAAATTATTTTTATTCATAAAAAAATTTAAAGTTTAATTAAAATTTATTAAATGAAAGCTGTTTAATTTATTTTAGTTTATAAGTATTTATAAATTTATAAAAATTGACTGATTAATTAATAAATACATTGATTTTTAAAAACAAGGGTTATTAAAATAAATGGAACTAAAATTTTAAAAATTGAACCAAAAAATTAGACGGTTCAAGATTTTTACGATTAAACTGGTTGAATTAGTTAAATTTTTTAATCATTATATTATAGTGTAATGTATAAGGATGACAATGGATTGAGCCAGGTCCTGCCTATTTTAAAAAACAAAACAAAACGGCATCATTTTTTTCAAAACGAAGTCATTTTGAGTTACCCATCGGACCTCGGGCCAGGCCGGGCCCTAGCAGACCGAGCATGACTCAAGGTCCGATCAGCCCAAGATAATAGGACTCAAAGCCGTTAATTTTGAGTCGTGTCGAGCCGAGTCGAGCTAAGCCTGAGCTGACTTGGTCTGCCATCTTATACGGTGTGGTCATCTTTTCCATTTATACAACCTAAAAATATGTTGTTTTTAAATATATATTAAATAAATTATCAAATGTATATAATAATTCACAAACCATTTATTCCAAAAAAATATTTATTAAACTAAAAACTTAAAGTTAAATAACAAATTTGAATACTTATTATTAAATATATATTTTTAAAAAAAAGTTTGATATACTTTTTCTTTTCTTTTCTTGTAAGTTTAATTCATATCTTTGAATTGTATGAGGATTTTTCTTCACGCACCTATGATTTACTTTGAAGATATCTCATTGATCATCCCATCTAAAGATCTTCTCGTTGAACTTTAAAGGACATGT
>JAOSBL010000210.1:2265239-2287085 GCA_027568915.1 Erythroxylum roraimae
TCTTCTCAGAAAAGCTCTACTGACAAAAGCTCTACTGATAAAAGCTCTACTGATAAAAGCTCAACCAAACGGGCCCTAACAATGATTAGTGACCTAAAAATCTATATTCAAGCCCAGGCTTTGCTAAAGCTACGGTTGAGCTCATTGAATCTGATTATTATTTTTTATTTTTGAAAATTAATATAATGTCCTTTTATATGAAAATTTTAAATTTTGTGTTTCTGAACCTGATCTAATGCTTGAAATTTTAAAAAAAATTGAACCCAACTCAAAATTTGATCAATTTATACCACATCTATTGATTTTGAATTGAATTGAGCATTTCATTAGCTGAATCTATATTTTTTCATTACTGAGTGCATTCAATCGTTATAAAAGAGATTTTGATTGCGTATTACACGAAAGTGGAATTTTTAATTCCTGAAAAATTATATATTTTTTCTTGATGACACAGAACAATAGTGTTATTGAAGCGGATGCAAAAATAAATTTAAGTACAAAAAGTACAATAATTTTGAAGATTTCGTGGTGGTGGGCCGTGCGCTTGGTGGAGGGCTGTACACTGGAGTCTTCCGAGGATGGATTGTGAAATGGCCAGAACATGAACGACGGTGGATGGATTTCGCCACAACTTCGCCAATCAGGTACATGCATGCATATTCACTTACGAAGAACACATGCATATTTTTAACATATTAACTCGGTCCTTTTTGTTGATCAAAATGGCTTCAAATTCTGATGAAGTTCTTGAGGTTTCAATTAAGTTACAGAAGTATTTGTTTAGGATTAATGTTAGAAGAGGAAGAAGAAGTTAAGGTGGTGCATTGGGTATGAAGTGCATTAACTAGTTTTTGTTATTACTTAGCTTTCTAAGAAGAAGACAAGGACACATGTTTGTCTTCTCTAAACGTCCTGCAAGCCCTCTTGAAATAGGAAAAAGCTGTCCTTGTTAACTATTCATTGTGTAGACCATTTCATCAACTGCTTGGATTTTGGCACCGTTCACCGCTTTCTCCTTCTCTTTCTCTTTGACTAAACAAGGAGTTCCTCAAGTTGATTGGCAAGTAATTCCTTCTTTTTTAAGAAGTTACTTATCATTCTGATCACCCTTAATTGAATGCTGAATGGATTGATGAACCAAAAAGAGTGCATCACCAATGAAATGAGATGCAACATAGAAGTCAATCCTCTTGGCCTCCGAAGCTTCAGGTGATGAAAACCTGCACGTGAAGCGTATAGTCGAGGAGTTTATGGACCAGGAAGATCAGAAGAAGGAATTCACGCAAAGGAAAGCCCAACTTCCAGAGGCCATAACTTTTGCTATGGTTATCCGTTTAGAGCCACAGTATATCAAACTGAAAATTACTGTATTTTTCCTTTCCTAATTATTCTGGGATTTTTTTCTCTTTTCGAATCAGGATTTTCTAAGGCTATATATATGCCTATATTCATTGTATTATGCATTCAATATGAATACAATTCAGAGTTTTCTCTTTTGCACGAGTACAAATTATCTTCCTAAGGCTAGACGTGTTTTACCTTGGTTTATCTTATGCTAACTCGTTGCGTCATGTGGTATCAGAGCAGGACTGAATCGCCTAATCTATGGCTGACCTTACGAAACTAGGAGTCGACGGTCTCAAGGACGGTGATCATAGGACTAGGACTTTGCCTGAAGGTGGAGTGGCGTTACAAGCCCTGGAGCGAGCGACGAATTAAACAGCGGCTTGGGGAGCAACTGGATCTCCGTATGCGGCGTATAGAGGAGATCATTACTCAAATTTGTAACCTAGGTGTGGGCACCAACAGGGATCGGAACAATGGTGGGGCAAGAGATTGGGAGGATTCACCCCCTAGCCGGCCTGTCGGGAGACGTATTCCTGAAAACCAATGCAGGCAGCAAGCCTACGTTGGAAGAGAAGCGGATGACGAAGATGAGGAGTTTCTGGACTACTTTGGTGATATGGATGAGCGTGGTCGGAGTTTATGAGGTTGTTAGAGCGTAACAACCTGCGAGAGTCAGAGGATCAGTAGGTGGCACAGTTCCTGGACAGTCTTAAGCCGACAGTTTACAAGGCCATTGGCGTGCAGGTGATCCTTGACATGATGATTGCACGAAATTTGTCCATGAGGGCAGAAACGATTTTGCTAAAAGACAACCGTCTCGGGTTCTTTGTGCGAATAGGAGACACCCAGAATTCGCAGACCCAGGAAGAGAGACAGATGGATAAGTTAGTAGAGAGGCCTGTAGCGAAGAAGCCGATCGAGCGTAAATTCCAGAATTGATAAGGCCGCAGGAAAGACCAAGATAGGGGAGGCACCAAAGGTAGCAGCGAACCCTAACCCCCACGCCAAACCTCGAGGGAAAGAGTATTATAAGCGCGAAGAAGTCAGTCATCTCTCTCATGAATGTCGACGCAGGAGCGTAAATCTAGCTGAGTAGGAAGATGATGATGGGGAGATTAGCTGCAGTCCAGATTGTGATGAGGACGATTACGAGGATGAAGATTATGAGGCAGCAAATTTTGTCATCCAGAAGGTGATGTTAAGCCTGAAACAAGAGGAGTCATCGCAACAACACCAGTTGTTCCGTACTCGGTGTACCATCTCAACCCAGTTATTTGATGTGATCATTGATAGCGGTAGTTGCGAAAACATCATCAGTCGAGATGTAGTGCAACGGTTGGGTTTGCAGACAGAGCGACATCCTAACCAATATACCATTGGGTGGATCAAGGTTGCGGACAAAATTCGGGTGATCGAACGGTGTAAGGTTCCTTTTTCCGTTGGTTCGTATACTGGTGAGATTTATTGTGACGTAGTGGATATGGATGCTTGTTACTTGTTGTTGGGTAGACGTTGCCAGTTTGATGAAGTAGCCATTTATAGTGGGCGAGAAAATATTTATCGGTTGGAGAAAGATGAGAAGAGGCTCTCGCTGAAATCATTCAGAAAAGTGAGGGGCGGACATTGACCATAGTCGAGACGAGTCAGGAGATGTCAGCAGCAATTCAGGAAGCGGGAGAGTTTTATGTAGTGGTGGTGATTCTGAAGAGGTAAAACCAGAAGTGCCTGAGACTATCCAACCCTTATTGGAGGAGTTCAATGGTGTAGTCCTAAAAGACCTACCAGAGGGGCTTCCGCCTATGTGAAACATCCAACATCACATTGATTTCATCATGGGGGCAAGTCTACCGAATCTGCCGCATTATAGGATGAGTCCCTAAAAGAGTGAGGTGCTGCTGTAGAAGATTGAGGAGTTGCTGTGCAAGGAACATATTAGGGAGAGCATGAGTCCATGTGCAGTTCCAGCCTTGCTAACTCCAAAGGCTTATGAGAGTTGGAGGATGTGTTTTGACTTTTGATAGCCAGGTCATTAATAAAATTACTGTTCGTTATCGGTTTCCTATTTCGTGGCTAGATGACCTGCTAGATATGTTGTAATAGCCTGTTTTTCAAATTGAGGGATTAAAACCCTAGACTATTGCATAGAAGCTATATCATTGAAAATTCATGAATTGCATTTTATTCACATGCATATCAATAGTATACACACATGAATTATGATTTAGTACACATTGAAAGAATGTATACGTAGTCAATTGACTTATTCCAAGGTATGAAAAGGTTAAAATGATCTTGATGTGAATTGTGCATTGTTTATGCCTTGCATTTTAGTTTGATTGATTACAAGTAGTAAATTCGAAATTAATTTGGTACAATTGGAAAATTGATAAATTAAAATGTTCATTTAGTCTAAAAAAATGCCACGTGGTAAGACAAATGGATACATGAAAAATTAGGTGAATAAGTGACATTTGACATAGATGAATGAGTGACATTTGGCATAACTAATTAATTGACAAATGACATTGATCATGGAGTGACAAATGGACTAATAACTAGGTGACATTTGGTGGCTTAGGAAGATGATAAGTGGCTAGCATGCTTAAGGACACACGTTAATCCAAATTAATAACACCTTGCACCTAGTTGAATTAAGCTAGTGCTAGAAAGTTTTTGTTGTGTTCCTCTTCTTTCTTGCTTCACTCCACCAAAACCTACATCCATCTCCTAGCTCTGCATTTTTGGTTTAAGTCTTCTAAATTGCTGCACCAAAATCCATGCTTTCACCCTCACAAAGTTAGGTAAAGAATCATAACATAGTTGTTCTTGTTATAGCCTTTGATCCTAGCTAAAATGCAATCAATTCTCACCTTGAATTCGTGATGATTTTTGCATGCATAGAGAGCTGAATTAGCTTGATCTTTGAGCTAGACAAGTAAGTAAAAGATTGATATTTATGACATGTTATAATAGAGAATTTATGATGATGAAATTGAGATCAATTGTATATGATATTGATTATGAGTTGTGCTAGAAATTTTTGCATGAACTTGGATACTTTTCTGTTGTGTTCTTGATTTATGAACAATAGGTTATGAATTGCTTTATGGATGAATTAGATGAGGATTTGAGGTATAACGAAGGTGAATTTATGTTTAAAAAAGGTGTTAATATAGTGATCTTGAAATGGTAACAGAACTAGGATACATGATTGATGGTGAATGATAGTTTCTGTTTTAATTGTGATGTATGAAAGATAATGATTTGTGAGTTGTCTAATGAATGATTTTTGAATTAGGTTTGGACATGAATTTGATAAGGGATTGAAGCTGATATTATTCACTGATGAATTTGATAAATAACTAATTTTACCTTAAAAAACTTAATTTTACCAAACATCTTTACTAAACAGCTGATGTTATCCGCTGGTCAAATCAGTTAATATCATCAGCTACCAGCTAATACAATCTACTGTTTGCTAAACATGACCATTATATAATAAGTCATAGAGAGAAAGGCAAAAAAAAAAAATCTATTAAAATTTTATTTTTGTAAGAATTATTCATATCCTTTTCTTTTTCTTGACATTTAAGACCTACGATGATCTATTCCAATCACGTACATGCAAATCCTAAATGAGGAAAAAGACATTAGCAGTGTGGCTTTTGTACTGCTTCTTAGCAGTGCATTATTGGAACACCTTCGTGTTAAAAGGATGCCCATGCATGGTAGGGGTCACATGGAAAAGGTAGTGTTGACGATATAATTTTTTTTCGTAATTTTATTATTTTAAAAATATTTTTCTTTAAAAAATATTTTATGATATTAAAAACTTTAAAGAAATTTTTTATTGATTATCTGTCAAGTTATTTTAAATATTTTAATTTAATGAGTTTACAAACTTCATTACATACACAATAATCAATTCTACCATAACATCTAATTTGATAAATTCTTGACAATCATTTTTTTACTATATTAGAAGATATAACGCTTTAAAAAAAGTTATAAAAATATTAGTCTATTAATTATAATATATTACCAATCATTTTTTTTGTACTAACTAACTACGCATCTTTTAGTTTATTAAGGCCTAATTTTAAACGAATCAAATCTTTTGTATCAAATCTTTTGTTTCAATTATGATGTTTATGTCATATTTCATTAAATCTTATCCACATATTTATAAGAATCTCACATTAATATATAAATAAAATTTAATAAAATATAGTTAAAATAGAATAACTAAAACAGAAGATTTGAGGTTTTATGGACCGGATAGCAATAACTTTGAAATTGCAAAAAGAATAATCAATTTTGTTGGCGAGTTTATGACAAAGTCTTGATAAATTCCGCCCTGAAATCCTCTGACCCGGTACTCTAACCCTAATTTGTCCCATTAGATCCAAGCCCTAACTTATCTAATAGGACAGGTTAGGGCAGAGTATCACATCCCATAAATCCCAAGCTCACGAGTCGACACCGTATAATATCTTGGAAAATGAATATACAGAATCAGGACTCAGGACATTAATTGTGTCAGTGACTCTTCAAGTTTGTAACTATCATAACATAATAATACTGGCAGACACCCAAGTGCCTGTTTTAAGCTGCCAGCCTTCACAATTATTACTTTCTAGATATATGTATGTCATTGGGTAGGACAGGCGGCTGATCTCTCGCCGGTTCATTTGCTTTGCTATTTGTTAAATAATGTTTTAAAAATTGGAACCAACCTTAACTGAAAAAATAAAATATTTAAAAGATTTAATTAATATTAAATTATTATAAATTTTATTAAATATTAAATAAAATAAAAAATGTTAAAATATGACGAAAAGAGATTGTTCTTACTTATAAAAAAATTTAAAGTTTAATTAAAAAAGAGATTGTTAAATGAAAATTAATTAATTTCTTTTAATTTATAAGAACATAGTAATTTATTAAAATTAATAAATTGATCAATTTTTAACAACAAAAGTTATTAAAATAAATCGAACGAAGAAATTGAACTATTCAAAATTTTCATGATTAAACGGAGTAAGTTTTTTTAACATTAGTGATATATATCAAGTGAAAAAAATCATTAATTTTGAATTAATTTGATATGATTTTCGTAATTTGTTATACTTAAAAAATTGTTTTTCTTAATCGAATTTAATTAATTTAATTACACTTAAATTTCAAATTCTACATTTCAAAGTTTTCTAATGAATGGACGAGATGATGTTGAAGTTTGGATTCATTTACAATATTAATCATATGTGCAAATGAGTTTAGTGTGATGAGATTAGTGGTAGATGCGTCTAATCTTAACCTAACCAATGCATTTGTTTTCAGTGGTTTGTTATTAATTAGTCGTGGATCATACGATCATTGCCTTCTTTTCATAAGGGATTAATTAATGGTCATTGCTAATAATGAGTTAGAATTGAGTTGACCCATATTTAAGATGATTTGGATTAAAGTAATATTATTTTCAAATAAATATTTAAAATGATATTGTTTTAATATAATTAACTAAAATAATATAATTTAGTTTCGATTTAATTGAATTTTGGACTGATTCAATATGATCCAAATTAGACATATATTCTAATTTATGACTCATTGGTATGTTTAAATATATGAAAAATAGCTTAAACTAAATAAAAATAAATAAAATATTATTTCTATTCCAATTTCTATTCAAATTTCTTTTCCTTCTTTATCAATAATTCTTCTTCTTCCATTTATCAACAATTAGTGATAATCTCGTACATGTCTTAAATAGGATCAGATCATCTATTCCGATTAACTAGTTTCTATCATATTTTATTAAATTTTATCCATACAAATGTGTAAACAAAATTAAGTGACACAAAGATTGAAACGCCATAATAGAATAAGGTGCTCCAACCAGTCTTAATTACCCCTTCTAAATCAATCACTTGGTCTATAATGTTAATAATTCTTCTTTTACCCGTCTTAAATACCCTTTCTAAATCAATCACTGGTCTATGATGTTAATTTTATACCTTTTTATGTGTATATATATGCAACCAAAACATGTAATATTCCCATAGCCTTGTATTAGCAAGAGCACTATCCTAAGAGTAGAAAATTATTTCTAGTTCTTCTAACTTTCCTCCATAATCATGGCTTCAAAGCTCATCTTCACCCTTATTTTACCTGTTCTCCTCTCAACTTTAGTGATAGTTAACTTCTTCTCTCAAGCGTCCCATGTGTTGGAAAGCTATTCCGGTAACCAAATTGGTCTACTCGAGACTGTTCCTCTAGTGGGTAGTGCCATAGGACCTGAAAGTTTCGCCTTCGATCCACTTGGTGGAGGGCCGTACACTGGAGTCTCCGATGGACGGGTTGTGAAATGGCTAGAACATGAACGACGGTGGACGGATTTCGCCACAACTTCGCCGACCAGGTACATGCATGCATACACCGAACTTATCATCAACTTCAAACAGTTTTCACGAAGAACACATGCATATATATGTTTAAGATATTAACTTGGTCCTTTTTGTTGATCAAAATGGTTTCAAATTCTGACGAAATTCTTGAATTTTCCATTAACTTACAGACGTATTTGTTTAGGATTGATTGATGTTAGAAGAGGAAGAAGAAGTTAAGGTGGTGCATTGGGAATGAAGGGCGTTTAGTAGTTTCTGTTGTTACTTAGCTTTCTAAGAAGAAAAGGACCCATGTTTGTCTTCTTTGAACCTCTTTCAGGATGGTTGTCTTCTTTGAACCTCTTGCAAAACCATCCTGAAATAGGAAAAAAACAGAGTCCTTGTCAACTATTCATTGGGTAGACCCTTCCCCCCCACGTGTCCAGCCTCTTAAGTCTTAAGCACTATTAGCCAAGTGTCGATTTCCGGGGGATTGTTATCACAATTTGTTTGAATTAGGAGATGTTGTAATTGTCCACAAATTATAGTATACTTTGTAATTTTCAATTTAAAAGTTTGATTGGTGCCTTTAATTTTCTTATTTTCTTTTCTAAAGTGGGCAATTGACAAAATTGAAATGAATTAAATTGAAATTTAACTACGAATATTATTTTTAAGAGTGACAATAGACCGAGCTGAGTAAGGCTTTGGCCTAGTTACTGCTGCTAGGGCCTAGGTCTAAAGCAGTAGGCATGAGTCTTACCAAACTTGAGGTAATCTGGCTAGACTAAAGCTATTTTTTAATTTAAAATAAAAAATAATGTCATTTTTTTACAAAATAACGTCACTTTAGTTATATGCATCGAGTCCTGAGCTAGTCAACTCAATTTTTTGCAAAAATTGAGTTTAAAATAGAATCGAGGCTTGGTCAATCCAATTTTGATCCGTTGATTTCGGGATAAGTTAAGGTCGGAGGTCGGGATTGCACCAATTATCATCTCTAATTGCTTTTAACAAGAAAGAATGATTGACAGGTAGCTAAGAAATTATTCTAACATTATCGATGTTTTATATTATATCTCTAATTTTAGGGAATAAAAATTATAGATTTTTCCATTTAAAAATTTTAGAAAAAGTTTTCTAATCTTTAAAATTTTTGAATTTTTATAGTTTTAAATTAAAAAATTCTTTTTACTCAAATATAAGTTAAAAATAAGGACTAAACAAATGATAAATAAACATCAAAAATAGAATAATCAAATATTACTTTTATGTATCTTAATTAAAATTTTAAACTCGACCTAAATAAATTAACCTTGAATTAAACTTATAGTTTAAAATAATTATAATAAATTATTAATTTAATTTGAATAAAATTTTAGAATCGGACTAATTCACATATAAGAAACATTAAATTGGTTGATGTGTTATATTTTCATCACATACGTTTTGTCATATTTTAACTAAAGTTTAAAAGGAAAATTTTCTGAAAAATTATAAATTACAAATATTTAAAACTAATTTAAAAAAAAGTTAAATTAAAGATGAGTTTCATGTCATGATAAACTACTTTTTTATTCATTTAGTACATATTAGGACATCTTTTACACTCTTTTGATCGAGCTTGTCGTATAAGACTTGTTTAGTGCAGAATATTCGGTTGACGTAATTTGTAAATTATTGATTCAATTTGAAGATTTACCCAGTACATATGCAAAAAAATAGTGGCTGCGAGTTTCTCCCCCAAAACAAAAAAAAGAAGAAGTAATAAGACATCTTGAGGGTTGATCATTATTATAAGAAGTTGATTGATGAGAAAATTGTTTATGTTGTTACAAAGTTGGAACTTGGTCCACAATTCAAATACCAGAAAATGAGACATCATATAGCCCTCTACTTTGAATTGAATTGGTCGGTTAATTTACAACCGTCGATTTGTTCTGCCGACTTCACTAATCGTACCGCATGCAAAGGTTGTCCATGTCTCTATTAATTATTTGATATTACGTTGCTTAGAATTGCTCTTATCATTCAACCACAAATTGCCTCCACTTTATCATATCCTCTTTGAATCAAAGACCCCTTTTCTTCTTTAGTATAGACATTGCAAATTAATCAACCTTTTTAAAATAATAATTATAATGTAAATGAGTTTATTTATAAAAAAATCAATTTAGTGATTTTTATAATCATCATGTTTATTATAGATTAAAATACCTTTGCATACCATAATTTTTTTATTCATGTTAATTTTAATGTAAATGAGTTTATTATTAGAAAAAAATAAAAGATAAGCAATTTAGTGATTTTTATAATCATCATGTTTATTATAGATTAAAATATCTTTGCATATCATTATTTTTTTATTGATGTGTAATGATAATTTAAATTATGTTAATTATAATAATTGCAAGATATTTCCATTTCACATTTTTCTAGTTTGTTTAAGTAATTAATGATATGTTTTGAATAGTTAATTTAATTTGGAATATTTTTCAATTTCCATAAAATTATATTCTTTTATTTAAAGGTTAGGCCTACGGTTGGGCTGGGCCTGGGCAGCTTGAGCCTTATCCTAGCCTAATACCCATTTTTAGAAAAAATGGGCCCAAGACTTGAGTCAAGATCCAATCAACTCGGGCTGAGTTTGGGCAGCCTGAGCCTTATCTCAACATGATACCCATTTTTTAGAAAAATTGGGCTCGATAATTACCTCAAGATCTAGTTAACCCGAACTTGGCCCGCTAATTTTTGGGCGGGGGCGATCCAGGCTCAATTGCCATCCTTAGTTATAGAAACTCCCTAATATTCTACTCCTAATGAGAGATATGCTTTATTTTTACAAGGATATAAAAAATAAATTCACATAAAATACAAGATAAAAAAGAAGTGATTTTTTAGGGTAAATAAATGCTTAAAAATATTTGCCAATTTTTGAATAGGGATGGCTGCGGAGGACCAAATGATCATCAACCAAGGGAGCACATCTGTGGCCGTCCACTTGGTTTGAAATTCAACGTAAGTAACGGTGATCTTTACATCACGGATGCTTACATGGGATTGCTGAAGGTGGGGTCTCAAGGGGGCTTGGCCACTAGGATTGTGACACATGAACAAGGCCTTCCTTTGGCATTCACCAATAGTTTGGACATTGATCAATCAAGCGGTGCTGTTTATTTTACAGATAGCAGTTCACGATACCATAGACGGTATGTCAGACACTCTATCCCTACCCTTTATTCTATTTACCATTGATTTTGCATCACTATTATGATTAGTAATTAAAATCATGATAAAGAACATTATTTGTAATTATATATACATTATTTTTAATTATAGTAATAAGCTAATTAATAGGGTGACAATTTAGTAGGGCCATCAATTTAAAATTAATAAATTAAATTCGATTTCTGATTAGATTTAAGCTTTGATTCAAACTTGACGATATTTTTAAACCGAAAAATCGTAGAAAATAATTAAAATCGGGTGGAACAATTTGAAATTAACGGATTAAATTAAATTTGATTAGACTAAGGTATTAGAGCTTTGATTGCAACTTAAAACTTGGATTGCAACAACATTTCAGGAACTATATCTCAGTCATACTGAGTGGTGACAAGTCAGGAAGGTTAATGAGATATGACCCAGAAAGCCAAGAAGTGAATCTACTTGTAGGCAACCTCTCATTCCCAAATGGAGTAGCTCTAAGCAAAGATGGAGACTTCATTTTGTTAGTGGAAACCACAAACTGTAGAGTTATGAGATACTGGCTAAAAGAACCAAAAGCTGGAACTCTTGAAGTCTTTGCTCAATTACCAGGTTTCCCAGATAACATAAAGAGGAGTCCAAGAGGAGGGTATTGGGTTGGGATACATTCAAGAAAAGAGAAGATTTTGGACTTGGTCCTCTCACATCCATGGATTGGAAATGCCTTGCTCAAACTTCCTATTGATGTAATGAAAGCTCATGCAGCTTTGGCTAAGTTCAGAGGGAGTGGTTTGGCAGTGAGGCTGAGTGAGGAAGGTGAGGTTTTGGAAACTTTTGAAGACAGACATGGGAAGGGATTGATGTCTATAAGTGAAGTTATGGAGAAAGATGGTAATTTGTGGATTGGTTCAGTGACTTCACCATTTGCAGCTAGGTATTACATATGAGATAAATAAGAAGTGGCATCAGGATTTGCAGAAAAAATGGATTATTGAATATATGCAATGTATATATATATATATATATATATATATGACGTAATGGTTTAATATGTTTATTAATCAAAAATTGCATTGCATTGCATATATTTTTAATATTTGGTTTTCTTAATTATGCAAGTATAAGATGAAATGCTAAATTTTAATTAATCTTGAAATTAATTAAGGTCCACAACATCTAATCTTACTTTAAACATGGCCTGAGATGGCAACAACAACATTATTTTTCCTTAATCTTTACTCTTGATGTGATTTATAGGCTGTAACTTAAGCAACCGAGATAAACATGGCAGAACTTATCTCCAGATCATTCTTAAACATTAACGGTTGACCTTTGACCTTTCAGGGCTGTACCAACTGGTATCGGTGATATGTTTTAAAAATTAGACTGGAAGTTAAATCGACAAGACAAGAAATTTAGATTTAAAAAATTCAACTAGTATTAGATTGTCATAAAACTGGTTAAAGATTAAATTAAATTGAAGAATTTGAAATATCATTGAAAGAGATTTTTCTTAATTTAAAGTTTAATTAGAAATAAACCATTAAATAAAAATTAATTAGTTTATTTTGGTTTTAAAAATCAATTAATTCATAAAAATGGACTAATTAATTAATAAACTAATTAATTTTTTTCAACAAGAGCTATTAAAGTAAATCGAACTGAAAAGTTAAAAACTAAACAAAAAAATTAGCTAGTTCAAAGTTTTTACAATTGAGCCGGTGAACCAGTTTGATATTTTAATCCTAACCTTAGAACTTGTTAATATTGATTGGTTTTAATTAATTGGTTAATTTACAATTATTTGTTTGTAAATAATTATTTAAAGGACATATTTATGATTATTATACACATTCCATCATTTAATTAGTGCACTTTGAAACGTAACCAAGTGACTCCACAATCATTAAAAAGGAGAACAGTTGACCTTAATGTAAAAGTCTATATTCATGTGCTTACTTATCCAATTATGCATCACAATAGGCTTATATTAAAATGGAAAATATTATAATTTTAAATAAAATTTAATGTAATAATTAAAATAAATATTAATTCTTAAATAAAAATTATTATTTATTTTCATAAAATAAAATAATTTAAAAACCAAACGACCCTAATGTTTCATCATTTTACACATCATTGTGTCTTGGATAAAATCATTTTGTGGGATATTGATGAAACAGGACAGTTCTGCCGTCACTCCTCGTCATCAGGATAAGCCAAATGATGGTCGTTTCATACCCTATTAGTCCAAGCTTTTATAGATATGTATACCAAGAAGATACATGTAGTTTCTTTGAGATACAAACCCTTTTATATATGGTTTTATTAATTTAAAATTATTATTATTATTGTTTTAATTTTTAAACAAAGACTCATAACATTAAAATCATTAAAAAGAAACTTCTACTAAATCTTTGTTAAAATTAAGTTAAGTTAAGAATAACTATAAATTTTCTATTATATATTAAATAATTAGTCACCTGATAATTTATATTATAATAATTCAGTATAAATTTAATAAAAGGTTTTTTAATATATCTAATAATTTAACATTAATAAAATTATTTTATAAGCAAAATAATAACATGTTTTTTTTACCTTTTTCAACAATTATTATTAAAAACTGGAGATTTATTTGTGTTGATTAATCTGAATTCTAGGTCAAAATTTTTTGAATAGACCCTAATAATTTAAATTAATTCCATTAAATTGTTAAACTAATATTTTATTTTATTTAAAAATCAACCAAACTTTAAATTTAGATCAAACAATTCAAACCTGAATTAAAATAAAAAATTGAACTATTTAACTTAAGTTCGTATAAAAATAAAAAAATTCAACCTAAATTCATCTCGACCCATTATCAACCCTAATAGAGTCTAATGTTGTTCCAAACATTTTATAGGCGCTTATTAAAGTAAAAAAAATACCTTTATTTTTGTCTCTTTTTGTTCTTTATAAATATTAAAAGTGGATCCTTGTAAAAAAATATAATGAAACAAAATAAGAGCAAGTTAAGAGTGGGTCTCAGCAGGCAACCTTCTTCCTTGCCCAGCCATACCTGATAACATCCGAAACTTGCAAAGACAATCTAAAACTTTATATATATATTCTATCCTATCCCCCAACAACATAGAATGCAGGAATCAAAGGCAGAAGTCCGTGCTTGAACCCATTGTATTGGTAAATGTGGTCATAACTTATAAGCTTTCCCCACTTATCACTCCATCTTTAGTGTAGCACAAGTTCCTTTCAACATTCTCGCCTTATCTTGTAGCAATCACCCAGGACATGTCAAGCTCCAAACTCTGTGTGCCTTTCAATTTTAGGAAAGCGGGGTCATGTTGGACTTTTGCTAATCTTCCAAAGTCTAGTCCTGACCGAGAACACAGAATCTGTGGCTTGTGCTTCAGCTTCATTTGCATCCTCATATCACTCTTGTGGCTTGAAACTGGCTTTGGACCTGCTTTTTTACGTCCTTTCTATTTCAGGGAAAGTAGAGATTGACATCAATTGAAGTTTCTAACAAACGATCATTATAAGAAATAGTCAATTTATCATCACTTCTTGTCTTAATTTATACCTTTAAATATAATATCGTATTGAATCAGATTGAACTCGTTAAAATAATATCGTTTTAAGAAAATTATCAAAATAATATTTGTTTATAATTAGAACGTATCAATTTAAAATTGAATTAATTAAACTTAAACTATTACTTTTAAATTAGGGTTTAACCCTTTTTACTAATTCTACATATATTTTCTTTTTACCTTTTGTTAATACTAAATTGCTTTTTTTTTTTCCTCCATTGGAATAATAAATTAAAAATTAATATAATCCAATCAACGGTAGACTCATTTAAATGTAGTAGATTCCAAGTAACTTACAAGATGGTCATTGCTTAAGAATTAAATAGGTTGTTACGATAAGGACAGGCCTCTTTGACTTGTTCTTCCATGGACTTTGGGTGGATGATCACATTCTTGTCATAATCTGTAAATTTTTTTATACCCTTTCACAATTTCATGATCTTTGCTTTACTATAATCTGATTTACTTGACAACTCTTTTTGAACTGCAAAATTGACATAAACAAAGTTCAAGTGGCATTTGTTTTGTCCCCTTTTAACCTAAATAATGATTAAATACACCAAATTTCTTATATTTTTTATTTTAAGGATTATTATTTACTTTTTTTATAATGTTATTTATTTATTATATAAGTGTTTTTTTAGAATCAGAGGAACCTGTAGCTTCTATCCTTTAGATGCGCACCGGATAAACCTCCGAATTAATGTAATAGCTTATAAAGTATAATTCACGCTAATCGGTTAGCCCTGTACGACGAGCTCGATCGATATTTATTTTTCTTAACGTCATTTTAGAATTATAAATGATAAATTTTTTAAATATAATAAAAAGACATATAATTAAATAATAATAATTTTTAAATATAAAAATTAAAATAAGTAATTGAATTACAACTAAGACCATTATAAATAACCTAATAATAATAATGAAGAAAAAATACAACATAATTTATTTCTCTTTTCCTAACACTTTATTAGAGTAGTCCAAAAGTTTTACAATAACAACTTAGTAAAAATCACGCTGATATATAAATTTAAAAAGGTCTAATAGTACGTATCTTTACCCTCCGAAATAACACAAAATTTTTACACTGATAAATTTATTAATTAATCGGTAGATTTTTGTAATTAATCAGTTTTTATAAACTAAAATAAACCAATTAATTTTTATTTAATAATCTCTTTTTAAATAAACTTTAAATTTTTATAGGTAAGGATATTATTCCTCAATTATTTTTCAAAATTTTTAATTTTATTTTATCTCTAACCAGTTTTATGACGGTGTAATAACAGTTAAACATTTTAAACCTTAAACCATAAATGGATGATCTATTATTAGAAATACAAAAAGGAAATGTTTAATAAAAAATATTCTAAAAAATATTTTTCGTTATTGTTAAATGACCGTTTCATCACAATAGCTTAAGCTATTGTGTGAGACCAACCTAATTGGTTTTATATATTCATTAACACACTCCCTCAAGTGAAATCCTTTTGGACTTGAAACATGCAATAGCTTAAGCTATTGTATGATACTGACTTAATTAGTTTTATATATCAAAAAACAGTTATTATATGAAAATTGGAGCTATTATAGTCCCTCCATTTTTATTTAAAAATAAAATTAATTTGTTAATAATATAATTTAATATCGAGTGAGACGAAGTGCCATAACTGCTTCCCTTGAATGCCACGGGACTTCTTTCGTTTGTTTCCCTCACAACTTTGGCGATGGAGTCACCTAATACTATACCATTATTTATAAGTAAGAATCGATATTTAAAAAATTAGACATGAAATTAAACCGGTATAATAAGAGATTTAAGGTGTAAAATGTTTAGCGACTGATATAAAACTAAATAAAATTTAAAATTTAAAATATAAATGAAAGATATTAGTTAAAAAGAGATTATTTAAACAAATTAATTAATTAATTTTAATTTTTAAGAATTTATTAATTAATAAAAATAACCCATTAATTAATAAATTAATCAGTTTTTAACAAAATTATTAAAATAAATTGAATCAAAAAATTAAAAATCAAACCCATAAAAGAAATATTTTTGATCATCGGTGAGAATCACCTAATTTAAGTCTGAACAAAATAAAAGATAAGCCACAATTTTGGCAAAAATCATGAATATAGAGTAATTATTTTATTGGTTATTTAATCAAAGAGATTGAAATTAGTCAATTACTCAATTATCAATGTAAGTATTATTATATAATCACTTAATTATTATAATGAAAAATAAAAAATAAAAGAAATGTAACGGAAGTTAACTTCCATAAATTTATACGTCTTCTCACTTGAATGTGAAGAAAAACAAAGATGGCGACAAGAACTAAACTAGCAAGAGCTCTCTCCTCGCTTGTTAACAACGTTAATGGAGCTCGGAGTCTGATGAGATCCGGGTCAATCTCAAAAGGGTTGGCGCCATTTTCCTCGTCGACGGCAGCGGCGATAGTGAGGCAGGATGTGGTAGTGGGTGGCTCAAGGGGAGTGGGGTTGGAGATATTAGGTGTTAAGGATTATGAAGATTACAGAAGGTCCTTGTATGGTGATATCACCCATAAGGCTTTGCTTGTTGATGCTGTTGGTACTCTTGTCGTTCCCTCTCAGCCTATGGCACAGGTAAATGGACATGCAATGTCTATGCTCTCGGATATTGTGTGTTTCAACTGTCTCCGGTTTTGCATGTTCTGTTTTTTTGGTTTTTTTCATGTCTTGGGTTGTGTTTTTATGCATTGATTGAACATTGATGTTGTAAAGTTTATTGCTTTTGCTGAAAAGTTCTGGTTTTGATCAATGAGATAATTTGGAAAGCTGTAAATTTTATTCACTTTTTGGGATCATCTGGTTCATTTAAAGAATTGAAGTAGATGAATTTGTTCTGTAAATGAATTTACTTGATGAATTTTCTTCTTCTTCTTTTCTGGGTTATTGATGCAGAAAGTTTACACCTTTTTTTTTTGTGTATTGTAGAATTATAAAAGTAAAATTTAGTCAGTCATATTAATTGCTTTCAATTTCTCTTCTTCAGATATATAGACAGATTGGGGAAAAATATGGGGTTGAGTACTCAGAGGATGAGATACTGAACAGATACAGGAGAGCCTATGGGCAGCCCTGGGGCCAATCTCGTCTCAGGTCTGTTACTGCATTTCTCTTTCAGTTTGACTCTGTGTTGTAGTGAAATTAAAAGTTCTTTTTCCATGATATTTCTCTGTCATATTTACTTGTTCTTGCGATTTCTGATTGTTTTTTCTAGACCAGAAAATGAAAATTATGTTCATTTCTTTGTGTTTGGAATCTCAACTTCTAGATTACTTGGTTTTCAGTTCTCATGTTTTCCTTGGAATCTGAAATTTTATTGCCCTCTAGTGCTTTACCCTTGAATTATATAAGTTCCTTCTGTGACCTGAGCAGTATGCTTGTGCTGTCTCGAGATGTTAATGAATGAATTACTACTTTTCAATATATAGATTCGATAATGGCAAAGAAAGAAAGAGGATTGAATCAACAGAGTACATGATCTAATCAGATCTATGAAACTTATGGGAAGAACAAATTGACCGAACTAGAGTGGGAAGTGATTTGAGAGTGCCTCAAATTGCTTCTCATTCAAATTGTTTGGTCATGTTATACTTCTATACTTCCATAAATTGTTGGAAGTTTCAATGAGAACAAAAGAGCGCTAGTCGTTGAATATGTCAATCAAGATCTTCCTCAGATCTGTCAATCTAGCTACACCTTGTAAAAGTGTACATTATCCGTATCGCACCAGACAATTTTGGCTCACGCAAACGTGTTTAAGATTAACTATTTGTTCCAAAGTACTTAAACGTTTGATTTCTTGAGCCATATTTCAAGCAGGGGATATGATACAATTTTCAAACAGCAATTGAAAACTTTTCAGTTCCTCAGTTTTCTTTGATGAGATTTTGTTTTTACTGACTAAGATCAGTAGCCATGAAGTCTACTTTCTCATACTAGTTTGTTTCAGATATGTGAATGATGGGAGACCCTTCTGGCAATATATTGTTAGTTCCTCCACTGGCTGCTCAGACTCTCAGTACTTTGAAGAACTTTATGACTACTATACCACTGAAAAGGTATGGTTTGATTCTGTACCATGAATAGTCTTCTTTTCTTTAATTTATTGCAGAGTACAAACATTTACTTTGTGTGTATCCTTGTTATGGTAAAGGCTTGGCACCTCTGTGATCCTGATGCCGAAAAAGTATTTACATCTCTTCGAAAAGCAGGTGTAAAATTGGCTGTTGTGTCAAACTTTGACACTCGGCTTAGACCTTTGTTACGGGCTTTAAAATGTGATCATTGGTTTGATGCAGTGGCAGTTTCAGCTGAAGTAAGTCTACTCTTCTACTCTCCTTTGATTGCTACAGCCCCGCTTGCAATTCTCACTTTGAATCAAGAGAGTTTTGATTGTTTCGAGTCAAATTAAGCAAACATGGTCAAAATGTGTGCAGCTGTTGTAACTTTCATCTCATTTGATTGATTTATTGATTCATAAGAAGTCTTATTGTCTTGGGACTCATCTGTGCCATAACTTAGAAAGACACTGAAAAATGTTCAATTCTAAGTTAGTTTGCTTGCAAAATCATCTTCATCTTTTCCTCTCCCCCTACCACAGGTTGCAGCAGAGAAGCCAAATCCTACGATATTCCTCAAAGCTTGCGAGCTGTTGGGGGTAAACCCGGAGGATGCTTTACATGTAGGCGATGATAGAAGGAACGATATATGGGGTGCACGTGATGCAGGCTGTGATGCTTGGCTTTGGGGAAGTGATGTTCACTCCTTCCAGGAGGTAACCATTCTATGTTCCAACTGAAAATTTTGAGAATACAAGACTTTTTGTGACGGACATTGCTTAGATCAGATTTGTTTCGTAATGTTGTCCAGTTTGTTTGTTTTTTTTGGATCAGGTGGCGCAACGGATAGGCGTCCAGGTCTGAGATGATCTTCATATGAATAACTCAGAGGTAGCTTTGTATATATTTACAGAGTTAGCTTAGCTTTCAAGAAGAACTCGTATAGTGTTCTATGTTTATAGTTATGTCTGAACTGGTTTTGCCAAAATGCCAAAAAGATGTACTCCTACTTTCTGCACATGTAGTCCAATCATTAAACGCAACAAGAGAGGATTACCTCTTAAGTACATGATTCCATACCTTTACATATCATAGGCTTGGCAATAGCCCGAGCCCGAGCCTGAGCTCGAACGAGTTCAGGTCAAGCTTGATTAAATATTTTTTAATTTAAAAATTATATTTTATCCAAGACAATGCTATTTTACTTTAAAAATTTTAGCTTCAGAATTTGGGCCGAGTTTGGCTAGGAAGATCAGGCTTAAGCCTTAGCCAGACTAAAAGTTCAAAATTTGAAAGAAAATACAAACAGGGCTCAGGTTGGTAATCTATTGCTCAAGTATAGTGCAATAGCTATACTTCCACTTTCCCTGTGCCATCTGTGAAATGTGTGGATGAGAATGGTGGAACAGAGGATCCCCTGAAGGATGGAAAAAGAAAGGTGAAGTCGGAGCCACCACCCTCTTCACGATTTTGGTCATGATGGAATTCGAACAAGGAGACGTAGAAAACGAAATGTGCAAGGAAAGCTTTGACTGAACCTGCTCTAATAGCATCAAGAAGACGAGAGAAAATATTCTTCTCATTATCATAAGAAAAACAGGATTACAAGGCTCCTCTTGTCCCTAAAATCTTTCCTACCATAATTACAGAATATCCTATTTTACAATATTGTTCGTGCCCTTTAATCTATTTTGAGTTGCTTGTGCCCCATGTGCGCAGGAACAATTAACATGAATGATTTTCCAGTTTCTGAGAGGGATGAAGCTTTCCTCTACCGGATTGAACATAGCAAGCTGTGAACGATCAAACTCTTGTGCCGGACCATTAACCTTGAAACTCCACCCCGTTATATAATGACCAGACAGGCTAGCTTGATCACAAGTGGATATGCCTATGTACATGTTCTTGGAGATCCTTGGTGTTAGATCTTCTGCTACTGAAAGTAGAGGACGACTTGGTTTTGGAACACTTAAAGGAGATAGTGTGACGTTTAGCATCTTCACTATTCCATCATACTCTATCCAAACTTGGTATGGTTCACCTTCTGTGAGGTCTACCTTTTGAAGGTATCCATCCATGTCCGAGAAGAAACCCAAAGGAGAGGAACTAATCAAAGTTGTGTCCTTTTCATTGATCTCCAAAAGGGTGTCATTCGTATCTATAAAACCTTCAGTATATTTGATTCTTGTGCTAAACACTACCGAGAATATATGGGTAGATTCATAATCTGACGAAGTGGCTAAAGGAAGTGGCTTTTTAGAGGATATAAAGAAAGAGATTCCATCTCTGGACATCACTGGAAAGCGAAAGTTCATTGAAAAAACAAAAGTTGTAGAGAAAGAGTTGGTTGAAGGATGCTTGAATTCGAAGGGTAAAGAGTATAAAACTTGACCTGTATCGTGTCCGGGGACGTTGATACGCTTGACAGTGCCCGTCTCATCAATCTCAGAGACACAATCAAGCTTCAGATGCCTCTGAAAAGTGAATTCTTGATCATGGTGGTAACAGGCTGCTATTTCTGTGAGAAAAAGAAGCATAAAAAATCTCCAAGACATGGCTGAATTTAAAATCAAGAATTCAAACATGATCAAAAGTTTATGTTTGGATCCAAATATTAGAAACCAAATTCGATTTAATTTATTCCAATCCCTATTCTCTTCTTGTGGAGTTGTGCAGTCTTCCTTACGTTTTTCCGGGAAAGCTCTTGGCCATTTTAAGAGAGAGGCAACCTTTAAAGTGGACACCACCATTGACTGACTTTGCAAAGAAATTATAGGGTGACCACTGGCATGGACATGCACTTTAGACATTGGAGATTTACGATTCCAAGTAAGATCGATTCAAGATCATTCAAAATCTTGGGATCCTTTTCTACATATTAGAAGAGCTGTTGTATAAAATGTATTTTTAACTAATTGCTCCATAGATCCTATATGTATCTATACAAAGGAGAAATCATGTAACATTGAAGAATCTTACTTATTCAAATGGTAGTTCGAACTCTGACTTCAAAACTTTTGCGGTATGCTAATTGTTAAAGGTTCGAGTAAACGATTTCAAACTAGAAATAACTCTGTTACGAATACATCCAATATCAACGATGTTGAGGCCCAAACAGCAGAGGAACAAGCAGAGAACCAGCCCATTTTGAATGAGGAGCAGATTGTTATTGACGAGCCCCCAGGTCCAAGAAGG
>JAOSBL010000210.1:2295536-2305775 GCA_027568915.1 Erythroxylum roraimae
GGGGTCCGATAGTACGCAGCCTTACCCCTACTTAGTAGAGAGGCTGTTTCCAAGTGGACCAACATGCAAATGTGACAAGATAATATTGGAAAAAAATGAAATAATAATAATAATAATAAGACTAATAAAATACGATAATAATAAAGACACCATAAAATAATAATAAACTAATAACAAACCGTACCTGTAATGATAGACATGAGTATGAAAATCCAGTTGCTGAAATCCTTGCTAAGGCTATGAATATGTGTGAGTTATTTCAAGCTAATGCCCTTATTGAGAAGCTATCTGCGTAGAATGAGTATAAAAAATAATTGAGGCATAAAAAGAAAGGCATGAAGGTACAAGAGTTGATAAGGCATATAAAGATTGAGGATGCCAACCGTACACAGGATAAGGCTAAATCACTCACTCTTGTCCCTACTGTTAAGGCTAATGTAATAGATGGTGACAAAACAAGTCTTTAAATTAAAAAAAGCATGGTTAGTTTAAGCGTGAAAGGATTGATAGTGACTGTTGGTGGTGACACAAACCAGGCCATCCTCCTGCTCTTTGCCAAGCTAGAATCAACCATGAGAAGAAAGGTCAAAGACAAAAACCACGACAATTCAGGAAAGAAAATCATAAGGGATACCAACAAGGTAAGCAGAAGAATTTTGGTAAGCCTCAAGCTAATGGGGTCGAACTTGCTGGTGGTGATGACGAGGAGATCATTATTGTTGTAGTATTCGAAGTTAACCTTGTTGGAAACTTGGTTGAGTGGATTGTTGACACAGGAGCTACACGCCACATTTGCACCAATAAGGACCTGTTCTAGAAGTTAAATGATGTTAATGATGGTGAATTCGTATACATGGGCAACTCCAACAGGGTTCTTGTCCAAGGAGTTGGGAAGGTCACTCTCAAAGTCACTTTTGGAAAAATTTTAGCATTAGAAAATGTTTTATTTGTTCCTGATGTACGTAGAAACTTTATTTCTGGTGCGTTACTTAACAAAGCGAATGTCAAACTTACCCAACTCTAATAAGCTAGTTCTTACTAAGAATGAGAACTTTGTTGGTAAAGGGTTTTGTAATGAGGGCTTATTTGTACTTGATGTTGAAATGAATACATCTACGTCTTCTGCTTACATTGTTAAGTCTCTAGACCTATGATACTTTAGACTTGGGCAAGTGAATGTAAAGTCAATTAAGAAGATGCAAAGCTTAAACTTGTTGTCTAACCAGATCACTAATGAAATGAAAAAATGTCAAATTTGTGTTAAGACTAAACACTCTTAGAAACTTTTTAAGTTTGTAACCTAGAGAGAGTCACGATTGTTAGACTTGAAGCACAAAGATTTGGGTGTTTTTAAGAATAATGTGAGTAAAGGAGGTATGAGATATTATATTACTTTTGTGGATGATTTTTCTCGATTTACTAAAGTTTACTTATTAAAAAATAAAAGTAATGTGGAGGAAGTATTTATGAAATACAAGGCTGAGGTTGAGAATCAATTGGAAAGGAAAATTAAGAGATTAATGTATGGTCGAGGTGGTGAGTATAATTCTAATTTCCTTACTGATTATTGTGGAAAGGTCGGGATTATTCATGAGCTTTTAGCCCCTTATACACCTAAACAAAATGGAATAGTCGAGAGGAAAAATCAAACACTTAAGGATATGATGAATGCAATGTTGATTTCCTTAGGTTTACCTCATTTTATGTGGGGGAAGCTATTCTTTCAACTTATTATGTTCTAAGTAGGGTCTCTCATAAGAAACTATATCAAACCTCTTATGAAATTTGGAAAGATTATCCACCTAACTTGCATTTTTTGAAAGTGTGAGGGTGTCTTGCTAAGGTTGTTCTACCTGAACATAAGAGAAAGAAAATTGAGCCTAAGATCATTGATTCAAAATTTATGGGATATGCCCCTAATAATGCTGCCTATAGATTTATGGTTAAGGAAGAGGGATCTATCACTTATGACTAATTATGGAGTCAATGCAGTGTTCTTTGAGGATATATTTCTTATGAAAGTGAGTGTGTAAGCTCATAGAGAATATGTCCCTAGTTCGTCTACCAATGATGACATTGAGGAAGAGGAAATTGTTGAACTAAGGAGAAGCAAAAGAGCTAGAGTACCCACCAGTTTTGGTTCTAACTTTATTACTTCCTTTGTGGTGAAAAAAAATGAGGAGATAGATGACAGTTTTGTGGTGACTTATATTATTAAGGAAGATTCAAAAACTTATGAGGAAGTAATGAGATCTGTGGATGCTACCTTTTTGAAGAAAGCCATAGATAGTGAGTTAGAGTCAATCACACCAATAAAACTTAGGTTTTAGTTGATCTACCTTTAGGGTGTAAGCCTTTAGAGTGTAAGTGGATTTTGAAAAAGAAATTGAGGCCTGAAGGAACCATTGAGGGGTTCAAGGTAAGACTTGTGATTAAAGGCTTTAAACAAAAAGAAGGATTGGACTTTTTTGATACTTACTCTCCTGTTACTAAAATTGCATCTATAAGGATGTTGTTTGCTACTGCCTCAGTATTTAAGCTTTATGTGCACCAAATGGATGTTGAGATAACTTTCTTGAATGGTGATCTAGATGAGGAAATTTGTATTGTCCAACTTGAGGGGTTTAGAGTGCCTGGTCAAGAACAAAATGTGTGTAAGTTGGTTAAGTCTTTGTATAGACCTAAGCAAGCTCCCAAAAAGTGGCACGAGAAATTTGAAAGTGAGATTTTCAAACATGGTTCACCTCTTGTGAAGCTAATTCCTGCATTTACGTGAAATCTAACATCAATGATTGCGTGATCATAACTCTTTATGTGGATGATATGCTTATTTTTGGTACTAGTTTATTTGTCATTAATACTACTAAGAGTTTGCTGAAGTCTTCCTTTGATATGAAAGATCTTGGACCTGTGGATTTTATTTTTAGAGTTAAAGTTGATAGGACTGACTCTAGTTTAGGTTAAATCAAACTCATTATGTTGAGAAAATTTTGAAGAAGTTTGGTTACTTTGATATTGATCCAGACAAGACTCCCTATGATGTTAGTGTTATTTTAAAGAAAAATCTTGGTGATAGTGTAAACCAAGCTGAGTATGTTAAAATTCTTGGTGGTGAGATGTTTTTAATGAACTATTCCCGTCCTAATATTGCATATTGTGAGAGTAGACTTAGTAGGTATACTCATAATCCTAGTGAAGAGCATTGGAATGCATTGATTCTTTTATTGAGATATTTGAAAGGTACTATGCATTATGGATTATCTTTTGGTGGTCATCCTCCTATATTGAAGGGGCAATCTGATGCTAACTAGTTTACGGAGAGTGATTATATCCACTCTACCAATGGTTATGTTTTTACCTTGGCAGAAGCTGCAATGTCTTGGGAACCATCCAAGTAAATATGTATTGTGAGATCAACAATGGAGGCTGAGTTTATGGCTTTGGAGCTGGCAGGATGGGAAGTTGAGTGGCTAAGGAATCTCTTAGCAGATATCCTGCTTTAGGAAAAACCAATTCCTTTTGTGTTATTTCATTGTAATTCGCAGGTTGGCATTCATGTTGCCAAGAACAATGCATATAATGAAAAAAGTTGACATATCAAACTGAGACATAAAATTGCCTGTACTTTAATTAGACATGGTGTAATTTCTCTAGATTATGTCAATTGTGTAATAACCTCGTAATGGACACCCGTCTTGGGAAATCAAGTTCAATGGATTAAACGAAGTTATGTGGTAACTACTTACTTGGTACATTGTTTGTGGAATAATACTAAGATATATTTAGTTGTTGAATATCGTCCTTAGCATGACTTTACTGCATTTGATGAGGTTGGATCGTTTAATCCTTAATGAGTTCTATAGTCCAAGTTTTGGTGGTATGAGCAGTACACACTTGATAGACTCACCTACGTGATTGTGGGGGTGCTAGCCATATGAGAGCATTTAAGCTATCTTTTTAGAGCGATCATGGGACCAAGACATTTTGAGGCTGTTTATTTCTTTAGCAAGTTCTGTCTCCAATTTTCTTAAACAACAGGTTCAATACTTAGTTAACCTAATTGTTCACCTACTTTTTTCCTAAATTGTTACAGTTTGTTTCTTAAGTTTTGGACCAAGTGGGGGATTGTTGGTGTTATTTGTCCAATACTTGATCCTTACGGTTTGTCACTGTTATTATCCTCATTATATCAAAAACGTTATCAGCATCATTATTTAATGCTTATCTCTTTATGGGTGATAATGTTTATAACATTAATGCACCTAAATATCTCTTTATTGCAGTGACAACGTACGCAACACTCTTTCTAAATATACCCACACATCTGCTCTCTTTGGATCATCCTGCAGCTGTGTTTCCTTTTAATTTTCTCCGTACAACACACAAAGTTTTTTTCTATAGACACTTAACAATACACGCATATCTCCTTCCACAATAATAATACGCACGCATCTTCTTCTTATCTCATCTCTTCTTTGTACTTTTACTGTTATTACTTCTCGAAGACAGTTCCTACTCTGCCTTTTGGAGTGCACCGAAGCTAGTGAAGGAGACGTTAACCCTATGGTCAGATCATGTTGTCCTGCTACAACGTAGAGAGAAAATTTCTGACTTAGGATAGTGATTTTTCACGACGCCTTACATTTTGAGATAAGTTGTTCCAATTGATTATTTTATTGTTATTTCTCTAACAACATCTTTAAAAGGACTATTCTAATATCTACCAAAGAAAGGAGGGAAGGGAAAAGAAGACTTTAAGAAGTTGGAAAATGTCAAGCATCTTTAAAAGGATTATTCCAATATCTACCAAAGAAAGGAGGGGAGGTAAAAGAAGACTTTAAGAAGTTGGAAAATGTAGCGTGACAACAAAATGCCTTTAGCCTTCACACCTCGCCTTTATATATTGTTTTTGAAACTCACGTGAAATTCTTATAGTTATGATTCTTTGTATCTTCCCAAATTATTACTTCATTGATTTTCACTCTAACCAAGATAAGGTTTCACTTTGATTTTTATAATCTGATCACAATATTCAACATAAACATTTTGTTAGTACAAATCACCTTGATTTACCCTTGATTAGTATTGAGATTGATCTCCCCATTTAAATTTTCGAATTTGGATTAACCTTAATGTTTTCCACTCAAATGACATCATCCAAACTTATCCAAGAAAAATAAACAAAATACTAAGTTTTAAATATTAAAATAGATTATAAAAGATTTTGAATTCTAAAAATAAGGTAAAATTATAAAACATTACTCGTTAAGTATTACAATATTGTCAAATAATATTTAACAATGCTTTTTTTTCAATTAATTTAATCTTTTGAAATTTTTTCTTTTCATTTTCATTAATAGGGTAATTATCTCATTTTTTAGACTTCAATATAACTAATTTTTTATAGAGTAACTGCTCTTCATTTTTCAATTGATTTGGTTTGTAAATTTCTTATTACGTTAAATATGTTAATTGAAAATTTGATACGAGACTAAATACTGTATTTATTTAGTACAATCAAACATTTCTGATGGGGACTAGATCACTAGGCATACACTTGTCATTATACTTTTCATTCTTCATTGTGCTCAAGAGGCCTAAATCATGAACTCATTACATACATTGATTGTCATTTGAAGAATCAAAGTCTAGTTGGAAAACAAGAGATGCAACCCATTACATGTAACAATCATTTGCAAGTTACGAACTTTTATATAACGGTTTAAAATTGTAATTGGTTTTTTTAGATATGCAGTTTGATACATATAATAATTCCGATTTAAATATATTACTTTTTTTAAATAATGATTTAAAATTGTAATTATTATTTTTAGATACGTAATTCAAATATGTTATTTCATGAAATAATAATTTAAAAATAAATAATATATTTAATTCAACTAATATTTGTGTGTCCTAAGTCCTAACGCATTTCAGTCTTGACTTCATCTTTTCGACTATAAGAAGAATTATAACCTCTTAAGTATTGTTAAATGTCAGGAATCCCACATCGAACAATTATAAAGGCATTCTACAATTTATAATAATGTGCAAATCTCCTCCTCTTGAGCTAGCTTTTGGGGGTGAGTTAGGCACTTCTAACATAGTATCAGAGCCAATTTGTCTCGATGGTTTGGGGCGGTGCCCGGTTATATCCCTTTGTCCAATATGTCCATCAGATATCCAGTCCTGCTTTGGACTGAGGGGGGTGTGTCAGGAATCCCACATCGGACAATTATAAAGGCATTCAACAATTTATAATAATGTGCAAACCTCCTCCTCTTGAGCTAGCTTTTGGGGGTGAGTTAGGCATTTCTAACAAGTATGATTCGATCTTAAAATTTTTCGGTTAAAGGACATGATAAAAAAAATAAAAGTCACGAATTTCAGATAACTTTAAAAATCTTATAACCTTAAAACCCTCTGTACTTTTTAATTTTTTAGCAAAACGTCAGCTATTAAACTTCTATTACTAAATAAAAATAAAAAATACGTTACATGAATATAACATATAAACCAATTAAATATTACTAACATAACGATCTAACTCAAGTTTTAAACCTGATTTAAATTAATTAAACCTAACCTAAAATTATAATTTATTATAGTTATTTTA
Organism: Erythroxylum roraimae; assembly: GCA_027568915.1. Classification (NCBI taxonomy): domain Eukaryota; kingdom Viridiplantae; phylum Streptophyta; class Magnoliopsida; order Malpighiales; family Erythroxylaceae; genus Erythroxylum; species Erythroxylum roraimae. The sequence goes on from JAOSBL010000210.1 coordinate 2,302,153, forward strand.
AATTATTAATTTAGGTCGGATTTAATTAGTTCGGATAGAATTTAAGAGCTAATTTGGTTTGTCATATAAATAATATTTAATTGATCTACAAGTAAGGCTCCTGTAATATATTTTTTCGTTATTTTTAACAAATATTTAAAAGAAAAGAATTTTCTAAAAAATTGAAAAGTATGTGAATTTTTTTTAAAATTTTAAAGATTAGAAAGTTTTCTAAAATTATTTAAAATAAAAGAAAGATCTATGAACATTCCTTGCGACATTTGCAAGTTGTGATTCTTGTGAATTGGAAAAGTAACTAACAGTCGGTGAGAGGCTAGCGGCGACATCCAGACGCATGAACAAGGACAAACACATGCCATTCTTATCTTCCAGCCAAGCAAACGGCTGCCACATAGGGTCCATTTTTTCCGCTTGACGAACTTGACTACTTGTCCATGTACATTCCTTTTAGTTTCCTATTATCATCCCATTGAACAAAACCAAGAACTCGACTCAACATTCCGTACCCTCTTCTAAATGAAATGTCCCCATACATATTCACTCCCTTTCTTTCCTTAGAATGAAAACAAAGATAAAGATAGAGCTAGACCCTACTTTGGACAAGATCGAAGAGTAGATTTACTGTAATTTCAGGGTTATTAACAATAAATTTATCTTTGGCAGAGAATTGTTTATTCTTTCAGTCAGTGAACTCGCTTGTTCCTATATCTATTCTATAACTTGTTTATCAATTTTTAGTCTGTTGAGAGCATGAAATGTCATTATTCAAGCACTTTTACTAGTGTTCCCTTGAACAAAAGGAGACAAGTCAAACAATTAGGCTTCGAGGTTTAGTATCTTATGAGTACCCTATGTCTCTCGTCATCAATTTGTTTGCTTTTTAAAGCATATGTTGCCGTATGACAACTCGTAGCTGAAGAAGGTAAAGTAGTCAATGCTCGAATCAAATGTCAGTAAGTGCATGCATACATAAGTAGTATGTGCTTATGTGTGTGTGTGTGTGGCTTGGATGAGCAAAGGCAAAGTATGCTACGTACATGTCTTTGGCCGAAAGAGAAGCCTAATAAATCATGTGCCTTGACTTGCAATCCAATTCAGCTAACCATATTCTTACACGTTTTTTTATCTGTCTTTTAGGACCTACTTTTACCCAAGTTAAGAGGCATTTGGTGACAAGAGCACACGTAGCTTTTGGTTACAAATTATGAACACTCACAACAACAAACAAATTACGCCCGAAAATAAATACTCCATCTAAGAACACCTTTAGAAGAGATCAAGATGACAAGCAAATTGTAATAAGTTAGCAATTTTTCATGTTGATGTATTGGAGGTTTAAAGATTTTAATAGGATTAAAGATAATAGTTTAAAAGAATTTAGAAAAACTCTCTAATCTTTAAAATTCTTAAAAAAATTCTTCAACGTAACACAAGCGATATGAACATCATATATAGACCAATTAAATATTACTTATATAGGAAATCAATTCGACTTTTAAATTTAAAAAAATTAAATTCGGTCTGAATTAATGATTTATTATAATTATTTTAAATTATTAATATAAGTCAAGTTTAAGTAGTTTGAATCAGGTTTAAGAACTAAATAGAGTTACTATATTAGTGCTATTTGATTAGTCTATGTATAATATTAACGCTATGTGTGTTTTATTATTATTTTTTAGCCAAACTTTAAGAGAAGTTTTTTAAAAATTAAAAAGAAAAAGAAAATTTTAAGAATTTTAAAAAATAAAAAGCTCTTCTAAAGTTTTTAAAATTACAAGAGAAATTTATATCTTTTATCGATTTTTATATCATCACATAAGTTTATTTAAGTTTTTTTATCACTCATTTTTTATGAGTAGTAGTACAAACTGGTTGCTTCTAATGTACTTATAAAGTTTTTAAGTGTTTCTATAATTTTCCTCTTCCCTCGACTGAAATCCTAATCTAGGATGATTTGCTTAATCGATTATGAAAAACATCTATATGAAAGGCATAAATGATGATTCAAACTATAGCGACAATGATTAATTAGCTAAAAGTCTAAAGATATTGGTTAGGGTTGTTTTGAAGAAACTTAGAACGCAGGCTAGCAAAAGTAAATTAGAGGTGATAAATGATAAACCTATAACAAAAGGCTACTAAACCCTAGTTATCTATCTCCTTCAAAACCCTTTTTATAAAGTCTTAAAACCAGGGATTCCTCCTTGTGGAAGCATGCATCTCTTTCCAATCAACATATCTATAGTGCCATTAAACTTTCTTGATTAACTGTATTATAATACAGGTAAAATAGCAGCGTAAGAAAAGGTTAAAGTTGGTGAAACAGCTTACTCCCTAACTTAAATTTAGTCACAAAGTAAATATTACTTCAAGTATAATTACGCTTATAATCTAATAGGCTTACATCTAATTTTATTATGTAATTATTTTTGTTTATAACTATTTAATATACAAACTATAACATTTATTTTGATAATTAATTATCGGTATGACTTGACTATAGTCTCTCAAAAATCTGTCATTATTAATGAAATTTGGTATAAACATTATATTGTTATCTCGATAGTTACTAGAATTTGCTCTAAATAAACTGCAATTTTTGTAATAATCTGTCGTTGAGTGTAATCTACCATGCAATTCAATGTAGGTTTTAGGAGCTAGAGCTACTTCACTTCACTGTTCTTTTTATAGAAATTATAAAAATCAACTACATGACGGCCATTTGATGTTTTTAGTGATTATTATTAAAAATAAAAAATTATTTTATAAAAAATATTTTTATTTTATATGTTATTGATGTTTACACAATATTCACTAATCACTAGACATAAAATTTTTTCCAACTTTATATGGATCAAATTATAGTTAGAGGAAAAGCATATGTAGTCTTCTTCCATCTAAGGTTAAGCGATACATAGTCTTTTTCCATCTATGAGAAGTCACCACGAGACGCATATATAGTCTTCTTCCATCTATGGTTAAGCGATTTATAGTCTTTTTCCATCTATGAGAAGTCATCACGAGGCTGAGTTTCTGTTCTTCTATCAAATTTATCCTTAATTCAACAAAAAGAAACCCTAACATGGAAATTATAGAAAATGAAATCAACTATGTCCTAGGAATAATAATAGACCTTAATTTCTGTGACAAAGACAGGTTGGTTGAATCAAGACATATGAAAGTGGGGCACCATCCTAACTACCACTGGACCACCAATTCTTCACAAATTCCATGAACCCAAAAAAACACTCTACAAATTTCCTTTAACTTCTGCATCATCCCAACAATTTCCAACTCTCCAATTTCTTGTGGTTTTTCTATTAATTACATCTCTTACCAACCCTGATTTCCTATATATGCCTTGTCAAGAATGAACGAGCTTAAATTCAATTCATGGCAACTACTGATGAGAAGCTTCTGTGAGTGGGAAAATTCATTTATCGAGAACTTGTGTCCGTTAAGTTTGATGTTTAACTGTTTCTCGTTGAGACAAACCATGTTCCTGGTTGTAATAACAATTGTTCTGTTGGTTATGCCTCTGGTTTTGCCGTCGCCGTTGCCACCTCCACCGCTGCTGTTTCTCTTTGTTCCGGTATTGATCATGAGCCTTCTTATCTTCG
>JAOSBL010000210.1:2310555-2322092 GCA_027568915.1 Erythroxylum roraimae
TTTGCCGTCGCCGTTGCCACCTCCACCGCTGCTGTTTCTCTTTGTTCCGGTATTGATCATGAGCCTTCTTATCTTCGCGGCCTTTTCTACGTCTAACTTGCCTGATATTTAATGTTAAATTCGAGAGCGTCTCTGCCTATAATGGGATGAGTTTTAAGGCATCAGAAAACTTTTACAAGATTTGTGATTTATGTACATAAACGTGTATAGAAGGTTTTCATGCTTCTTCACTTTTGTCTGCAGAAGTTTTTGTATGTTTTCTTTTTCTGGCTTTAGAAATAGGGTTTGAGATTTAAGAATCAGTTATTCTTTTCGTTCAAATCACTGATTGCAGTTCTAATTTATTAGTAATACTTGCCTCAAAAGTTTTAAATTTGCAGTTGAATCATTAATCATAATTCCAATCATATCTATTATAATTATATTCATCATTTCGTTTATAATTACATTAATTTGGAATTTTACTGTAATTTGCAATTCCCGATTTAAAAATAAGATTGCCTTATTTAATAAATTATACTATTTATTTGCCCATTAATTAATCATTAAGTCCACAAGAGACCTCACTAAGCTTTATGTTTTGATGGGTTTTTTCATTTGTTCTTTTTGTTTAATCATTTATTCCCATATCCATCTTGTACAATTAAATTATCGATTAAGAGAAGAAGGTCAGGTGACTTATAAGGCCACATGCTTGAGGGACCTATTTAGAGATACAAGTAAAACTGGAACAAATGGCAATGCCAGTTCTTTGTTGATCTTAATTCTTGAGGTGCTAAGGCATAGTATTTTCTTTTACTTCAGCTTTGTCAAGCATCTCTTCTCTACAATTTCCAAATGATTTTGAGGAATCTAAGTTTAATCCATACGTCTGTTCTAAATAGGCAAAGATCACATACAAAATGAAAGTTGTTAGGTATACTAATATTGTTATTAAACTCTTACTCTCTAACTTAATTGATGCGTAAATCTAGGCGCTTTAGCCATGAAGATAAAAAGTTCATGATTTTGCATAATACAACAGTAAACTGTACGTAGTAATTACTTTGTTATAGGAATTATGATTGTAGTCAGTTGGAGAGATTGAGAGGAGTCTCTGGTTTTTTACTAATTTCCCCTACTGAGTTAGGACTTGAACTCTGAGTTAGTGTTGTTGGAGAGGTGACATTACCATACATTGGCCTCTTCCACTAGTATTTGTGCGAGACGATGACTCCTACTTGTCTTCCAGAGTTAATCCAATATTTAGATAAAATTTAAACTTTTGCACTGCTCCAATAAAACTTTAATTCAAATCTAAAAGAATTACATACATAAATACTTTTGTGTGTTTTCCCTTTTTTTATGTTATTTATATCTTTATCAAAGTTCAAATGTAATTTAAATTTTTTATATATAGTGAAATTTTATTCTAATATCATTTATAGTATTCTAATTTTACATTAATTCAACAACAATTCAAATTTATATTTAAAAAATTAAAAATTAAAAATAATCAATTAATAATTAAATAATAATAATCTTTTCTATGATTTATAAAGGTTTTCCCCTTCTTTCCTTTAATATATAAAACTTAAAAATAAGATTTTGATTTACTATTGATAAGATATAGTGACATGAACAAACTAATTTATCACATTAGCAATACTTCAAAATTTCCCCTTTTCTTGAATTCTTCAAACGTTAATATGAACAATACTTCAAAATTTCCCTTTTGTCTTAGAATTCTTCAAACGTTAATTACGCCATTCGCAATCGATTAAGTCTCCTTTCCAACTTCCATGTAATGGTTTCATCATTTCAATGTCACGCCTAATAAGCAACCGATTAAGTCTCCATTCCAACTTCCATGTAATGGTTTCATTCATTTCAATGTCACGCCTAATAAGAGCCATTGTTCAGGTCTTAGATTCCCTCACATTTCTCTGATTTTATAAGCAAATCAGAGGATTTGTTAGATTGATTACGTTCGGTTGATCTTTGGCTCGATCAGTCCCTTTCTAATTATATATACAAATACGTCTGAAAATATACTTCCAAGTTGGTCCATTGGAGATCTCTAGGTGCATGTATTCGTTTTGTACTTAATAATCGACGTGCGCTTGTTTTTTCTGGTGAGATGAATCATTTTGTCTTGAGTGGTATTGGAAAACCTACATATGATATTGACTATAGATACATTGAGGTTTTGGACCAAAAAGAGAAACACTCTAAATTAATCTTTGACACGATAACTATTGTCTATGAAACAACAACTCCTTTTCAGTTGTTGAAATAAGGTTACAAGTAAAAATCAATCTTAAATATCGGGTAGAACCCCATATATTTGTAATAATTATCTATCATAGATATGAAGCATTTAATTTTATTGTGATTATGATTGCAAATATAATGCATACATAAACATATAATTTGGTTATTGGAGAAAATAATTTTTCTGCAAATTATTTTTAATAAGGGACCAATTACATGACCATCATGGTCATTATTATTAAATAAGAAATTTTATTTTTTAAAATAATTTTTTACTATTTATATTATTTATGATCACCGATATCTACCCATTTACGATTATAAAACTTTGTTTTTCATAACTTAATTGTCTATAATCAAACATAGGACAAACAATTAATTCAAATTTCAAGTTATATGCAAAGCCGATAGTACAATTCCTTCGTAAGCATTACTATACAATAAAACACTTCTGGTTAAAAACTCCATAGCTTGTAAGAAAAACAGAAGAATTTCTTTTAAATGTACAAAAGACGCACATAGTAAGCCAAGAGGGTACTCTATGGGACAACGTAGGGAATAAGTTTTATCTCTTGTCGGTACAATAAATTAAACAAATCCCCCAACAATCGGTCCTGATAGACAAAGCAAACTCTAGATTTATACGTAATGATCTTGCTGTCGTTGTACGATACAATGAATGGTCCGAGCACACATAATTCAATCGTCACGAGTGCTCTGGTCCCCTTGTTTCAGGCTATATGTCATCACACACCATACGCTCCTTGATTTTCTTACACTTGTGTCCCCTTGACAAAATGACAATGCTTGGAAGTGTACGGCTCCATATTTCACATTCACTCTTTAATTTCCTTGTTGCCCAAATAAGTACCCTCTTGTTGCTTACAAAGAGGAGTGTAATCCAGGCTCCTCGATCAAGTTTGAGTTTAGCCTTAAATTTGATAATTTCTTTTTATTCAAAAATATTAAATTATTTAAGTTTTAGTTAGATTGATTCTAAGTTATCAAGGCAAAATGAATTTAACCAGAATATGAATTAGGTTAGAGTTCATTAATCAAGCTCGAACTTAAAAAGAAAATTAAGCTTAACTTTAAACCTAAGGAGCTCTCAGCCCAACTCTCACAATGTGAACACTATATACAAAACAATCTAATTGAGTATTCGTCATTGTAGATATTTTGATAATACTTCATAGTGAATTCACCCCTAACTTTGATTGGAAAAGCATCAGTGACTGGCACCAACAATTTGAGAAAATAATGTGAACTGATAAAAATGAATCTATCAATCACATTCAAGAAAATTCTTGTACGATATTCTTTTCTGATCATGTTGTTGTATGTAAGACTATCTAATTAAAGTGAGCATTAATACGGCAAAGTTCACTTAATCTGTCTCTTTATGTCTATGCAGTACAGCACCATCGCCCGCTCATGAGAAGCATAAATATATGTAAGCCACGCCATTAAATTGAGCACTTTGAGTGGTCCTTGGGGATTACCTGGTCTTTCTGAGGACAAAAAAATGCTTACCCTCTTCATGTGATTGGTATTTTGGGTCAATGTTCTTGTGATTTTTTTTTTGTCTCTATCTTCTGGTGGCTAGCTATACATAGCCCTTTATCGTCTGCCTCGCTGGGAATCATGACATGCATTGCGTGATGAACATGCATCTCTCGATTTGCTTTTATGTTGTGTAGGTTCATTGTTCTTAGAAGTAGCAGCTCATTGTTCTCAATCCTAAGGGCGCTAGCTGAACATAGCTAGCTAGCTGCTTGTTATTGAAGCTCTAGAAAGCATGAGAAAAGAAAGAAAGGAAAAGAGAGTAGCACTCGTGGAATTGTATAAACATCAGTCTACTTTAGAAGGCAAAGTGAAATATGCTTGTCGCAATAGTACACAATCGAATATAACCAGCAGTCCATAATTTAAAACTTCCTAAGTATGTTTAGGGGAAGGTTTTTGCAATTCCTTTTAATCAATAATTAACCAATGAACAAAGATTACATAATTTCCTTCAAGCACCAAAATAATCAACTCTGAACTAGAATTGGAAAGTTCCTTTTTGATTCCAAAGAAGGGATTGTAAGGGGAGATTAAAAAATTAAGTTGAATTCTTATTTTCTTGGAAGACCTAGTCAAATAAGAAAATTCTCAAGCTAAGAAAAGTATTTAATGACTTCAAATTAAGGAATTGAACAAGAATTTGTATTTTCAAAAAATGTCTAAAATTTTCGCAGTAAAACTGATATGATAATTCATGTCAGGAGACAAGCTTAAGAGCTAAACCTAACTATCTAATTTGTTACATTACCATAAGTAACAGTGATCAATCATAATATGGTGCTTCTAGATGGGACTCAACTGCAAAAGGCTAAATTCAAATGCATCTTCTTGGATTAATGTTGTTATGATCACTATTATTTTTAATGTACAATCACATAAATGACTAGCAATTAGTTGAATAAGGTATTCAAGTGGGGTATATATAGTACAACCTACTATGACCAGAAACTTCCCCCTAAAATCCCATCTAGTCGTCCCTTTCACTCTCTCTTTTCTTTATAAAACACTATCTTTTCTTTATATGCACTTTGGTTCAGCAAATCAATCTCTTCGGCTTTGATCATGTTCTGGGACAGAAAGTTTCATGTTGATCAAGTACTTTAGGTTGGTGTCACTCATGGCTATGGTTTTGATCACCATCTTCGTCCTGTTCCTACCGCTAGTGCTGCCTCCTTTGCCTCCACCACCATTAGTCCTCCTCTTTGTACCGGTTCTTATGATGAGCTCAGTTGCTTTTCTCGCGTTTTCTCCATCTAAGGTGCCTGATATATCTCCTGCTTATGTTTAAACCAGACATTTTGGTCTGTTATTGTATGTAGATATGAACTAATTGAGGCCTATGCAAGCATCTTTCAATTGATCATATCTTTTTAAGAATTTCTGATGTTTTATTTCATGTTTGATGTAAAAGTTTATGGATTTCAAAGAAAAACCTATTACCTTAGATTTATTGTCCTTCATATTGTGAATTGAAGCATAAACTACTTGTTTGAGAAACTGCAAAAGATCATTAGCGCATGTAAGTTTATTCCTTAATTACTACATCTGTATGATTTCAGAAACAATTCCTTTATTAGTTAGAAGTAAGATCACATACTATTAGATCTTCTCATATATTATATTTTAACGAAATTTTTACTGAATTGTTGTTGTAGTTAATCTATATAATATGTCGTAATACACATCAAAAGTTATGGGTTTGAAGGAAAACCAACAATTGGTTTTTTTTTTCATTGTTATACTTATATAGTGAAAATTGACACCTAGAGATTGTTAGTTGTTTCGTAAAATAAAAAGGTTGAGAGTGTAGGGAAGATTATGCCTTAATTACTGGGATGACTGAGTCGATGATAATATTAATGAAACGAATGGGTAAAGTATATCCTTGACCAAGACCAGATGTTTTTGAGTTCCAAAAGTCTAAGTTAGATCACATGCAGTTGCCGAAGTTTGGTTCCTACCAACCAAATCACTTGATCTTCTCCACTTAAACAATCGTGTGAATTGATCGTTTAGTTTCATGGATCCATCTTTTTATATTACAGATTTGATTTCACCGGAACCATTGCTTTTGATATTGGAAAAATTACGATAAATTAATTAATTAATTAATTAATCGGTTAATTTTTATAAATTAATAAATTATGATAAATTAAAATAAATTAAAATAAATTAATCACTGTTCATTTAACAATCTCCTTTTTTAATAGATAAAGATAATCTTTTTAATTCATATTTTAAAATTTTTAATTTTATTTAATTTTTTAACTGATTTTATTGGTCTAATACAGGTTGAATTATTTAAACATTAAGCTTTTTGTCTTATTGGTTTAACTTCTAATTTGATTTTGCTAGGAGAAGACTAAGATTGGGGGTAATTTCTTTGAGTTTTACTATATAACTAACGTTTATTTCCATAAGACAGACCAAAGTTTTCTCCGATTGATGGCTATGATACTTTTTGCTATGCATTACCGTTTCTAAGTTTCTGCTGAGGAAGAAGGTAAGCGGAATGAGTAGTGCACTATAAATCATCAATTGTCAATGCACATTCTCAAAGATAGATTGCTAGTTCTCTACGATATGTCTTCTTTAGTACATGCAAAAACAAAAAAAAGTTTCCAACAACCATCATCATGTCTATAAAGAAATTTCCGAAAGACTTCATGTTGAAGGCAACCATATTTTTGCCTTAATGAAAACATGATTATTCTCAATTATCTCCAATTTCTTAATTAAGGGTATTGTTATAAGTTATTAGGTCTATATATTGAGAAAAAAAGGTCAACCTTACCGATTGTTCTAAAGTTTCCGAAATTATTAAGTCTATGTGTTATGGTACAAATATATTTGCAAAACAAAAATGAAACATTTTTATTTGAATACGATCAAATTCAAAGATTGATTCAGGTGGTTATAGCTTATAAGTTTACATTTAATATTTTCACATTTTTAATATACAGTTTTAGTTAGTGTTTTTTATCCAATTAGTATATTTACTAATAAAATGAGAAAATATGACTCCAAAATGAGGTTTTAAACTATTTATTTTATTAAATTATAAGTTTTAATAAAACTATATTTTTTCCAATACAACAATAAGAGATTGATTCAAGAAAATGATCCAAATATGATATATTTGAAGGGAAAAGAATAAACTAATTTACCTCAATATGCAATTTGAGTTGGTGACATTGCCCAATTAGTATAATTAATAATAAGATGAGAAAATACGATTTCCAAATGAAAACAATGAGGTTAAAGAGTTTGTAAACTGATTGAAAAAGCTCTAATTATTGTTCACGGATTGTGAGTATTTAAACTTAATTACAAGATACAACAGATCAAGTCAAATCCTAAGCTAATTAAGAAAATGATCCTAAGAGATAAATCAGGAGATAATTACAAATTACAGCTAATTACAACAGCTCACATTTGACCAAGTAATAGAACAAATAATCATATACATGTGAGACTATGTCAAATACGTGTGCACAAGTATAGCACTCATAGAGGTTTTAAACAATTTCTTTCATGAAATTATAAGTTTTAAGGAAACTCTACTATGGTCAATGCGTCAAAAGAGGTTAATTCAAGAAAACAATGCAAAAATGTTATTTGAAAGGATAAAGAAATAATGAATTACTCAAGAAATTAAATGTGAAATAATTTTTAATTGTACGGAAATGGCATGTAAATGTGACACTTTTAATGTATTAAATATATTTTCTATTACATAACTTAGCCTAATACTAATGTTCAATCGCACACAAAGATTTAAAAAGATAAAGCAATCACAAATTTATAATATATTAATTATAAATAAATAAATCATTTATTTTTGTAAATTAATAAGTTTTTATAAACCAGATAATTTATTAATTAATTGGTTACTTTTTGTAAATTAATAAGTTTTTATAAACCAAATAAATCAATTAATTTTTATTTAATAATTTCGTTTATAATTAAACTTCAAATTATTCAATAAATAAAGATAATATCTTTTAATTACATTTTAAATTCTTTAATTTTATTAAATCTTTAACCGATTTTATGAATATCTAATACTGGTTGAACTTTTTAAATTTTAAACCTCTTATTTTACTAGTTTAACTTTCGATTCGAATTTTAAAACACTAATTGAGTAATAAATCGGTGGCACTTGAAGCAGTTTTTTTAACTACAAGAAATTTTTTTGAAAGAATGGAAATCCTATAAAAATTAAAATTAAAATTAGTCAGTAATTTTAGTATGATGATATATAAGTATTTTACTCACATTATTTTATCTACGTATTCAACATATAAGTTGTCTTATATATATAAAAACTTATTAAAACAAATAAAATCATAATAAATTTAGAAGAGGTAATTCTAAAAAACAGAAATTCTGTAAAAAGTTAAACACGTTTGATCCTGTTATTTTATATGCATATGAAGAAATTGCCAAAAGCTTTGCTGAAAAAATTCAGAAATCTTTTAAGAGTATTCCACACATAGAAATATTTCTTGAGAGTATTTAATTTTAATAAATAATATGATAATGAGTTTATGTCGAAAAAGACCATAAAATTCAATATATTTCTAATATGTAGTAGAGAGTAGGCCTTGCTTCCTACCAAAAGAGAATTTATAAATTTTTGGTTATACTATTAATTAAGAGAAGTCAATAATCTTTTTATTTGTATTTTCTATAATTTCATTATATTAATTATACTCTCACGAAGCAATTAATATGTACAATATCTTCTCTTATTATTACAAGTACTTAAAATGAGACTACATAACTAATGTGTGAAAAGTGTATTCTAGTGTATTTGAATCAAATACATCCATAAAGTCTGCATTCAAATGTGAGATTGAACACATTGAACATCATGTATATTAGGGTTAGTAACGAGACAGATCGTATAAAGCTTAACTCAGACCTGATTTTTTTTCTAGTGAACCTACCTCAAAGTTCAGTTAGACTCGAATTATTAGGTTTAATTACTCGAAATTGAACTTTTGGTAAAAATAATATTGTTTTTTATACTTTGATAAAATTAATATCATTTGCGTCTAGCTGGTTTATATATGTACAAATGCACAGGGGGGATACTTTGAGACCTGATCTGAAAGGTCCAAACAATTCAATTATTTGTCTAAAACGATGTCATTTTACTTGGTTCATTTAAGTTTGAGTCATGCTTAAACTACACTGTTTTAGAACGACAATAAATTCATTCTAATCCGACTTATTGCTATCCTTAAATAACCTGTTCAAAATGAAAGTAATATTGTTTTCCTCCTTTGATCAAATTAATACCATTTGGGTCAAGCTGGTTTACTATCCCTAGCTAACATATACGTACAAATGCACATAAGGAATAGTTTGAGACCCGGTTTGAAATGTCCTAGCCGTTTAACTATTCGTCTAAAACAATGTCATTTTGGTTCGTTCATTTAGATTATGTCTAATTGGACGTAAGATTTTTAATAGAATTGAATGAATGGTTTATAATAAAATGAAAAGTAAATTGATATAATATTAGAAAATTATTAGTTGGGATGGATAGAAAGGTTCATAATGTAATATATTTAAATGTTATTTGAAAAAATGGTTTATAATGTAATATAGTAAAAAGTTGTTTATCATTTTACAATCCATTCTAAACCCTCCAAATTGGAGGTTTCTCATTTTCACTGTTTAGAATAGAATGAAATATAATATGAAACTCTCCTCTTCTATCTCATTCTATTCCATTTCATTATAAACCCTCCTCTCAAACAATAGAATAATATTATATTTTATTTCATTCCATTAATAAACTTCTAAGATCTACACCCTAAATATCAAAACTCAACCTAAAAAGATCTCATAATTGAATTGAGATCAAGTTGGGTGAAGGGTAACTATCAATAAAAGGTACTGGGACCAATGGGAATTCAGCAACACTGCATTTGACATATTATAAGAACACTCCATTCCTGCTGGACAGTGACATTGGTGGAAATTTAGTGAGACAAAGAAAAAAAACAGGAGAGGTCCATTGCACCTGGAACAAAAACAGGCAAGCATCAAAACTTCTTGTTATCGATTGAGACATCGGTTGTTTGACGCAACAAATGGTATGTTCACATGTACAACTTTTTTCATATATATTGATAATAATTTTGGCTAGAGATAAATTCAAATACGATACCCCCATAGTTCTAATTTTTTAGAAGAATTCAAACAGAAATCATAGACATTCTTCTGAATTTCGTACGAAATTGTCTTGTACTGTATTGGTTTACCGTCATAAAAATAATTGTCAAATTTATAGATTAAGAAAAAACAGAAGGGTTAGATTAAAAAATATATATTTTAGGTTTAAATATTTTTACATATAAAAATATTATTAAAATTAAAATATATGTTTAAAAATAAATATTTTATGTTAATTTTAATAAATAGAGTTATTGAATTAAAATTTGAAATATTCTCAATTTTATTCATAAAAAAAATCTAAATTTAATTATATAAAATATAGGGACTATTCATAATTTAAAAAATAATCCTAACTGATACTGATATTGAATTTATTATGATATATGATTGAATTTATTGTTATCCATATTTGAATCATATTGAGAGATCTTTGCTTTAAATATCGAAAGGTTAAGCATTCTATATATTTTGGTGCAATGGTAGGTACTCAAAACCAAAGGAAAGGTTAAAAACACATTCCAAGAAAATTATCACATAATAGAGTGGAAGTATAAAATGTAATATAAAGTTGGTATTTTAATGAGATGGCATGCTTATCTTTAAATAATCTCCTTTATTAGGTGTGAAAAATCGTAAAATGTGCAACTTATTATCATCTTTAGCTCAAAGGGTACATGTATCTAAAACCGACACAAGCGGTTAGGCTGGGAATACTTAAGAGTGACAACTCTCTGTAAAGCAGTCGAGAATGCCGTCAAAATGGAACGAGAATGAAGACGGATCATTGTCATTTTGGAGTTGGACTTTTCACGATCCCTTAGTGTTTTGGTTGGTATATCCAAAATTTCTTATGGATAAATGAATGTAGACAAGTTAAAGGAGGCAGTCTCTTCTTCTGTGTTCCACATAAGCAATGGATATTTTCTCCTCCATTTTCAATAATAATTGTACCTTGAGATTTTAGGCAAGCTCTTGCCTCGCTATATCTGTAGTAGTCACTAGTCGTGTCATATACTGCTCTTGAAGTTCCTCAAAGTACTTATAGTTAAACCTAGCATAAAAATAATATAGCAAATTTAACAATTATTTTTTAACAAAAACTCTCCCTATTTTTTAAGTGAATATCGACATCATCAACAATACTTAATAAAAATCTCATTGAACGCGAAATCTGAAAAAATCTAGTAATACGTAGCTTTGCCCTATTTAGCATCTAATAATTTAAAATCAAGTTATATACTCATACTTGTATATCTTCTTAAATCTAAATTCTTAAAATTTAAGGAATTTTTATATATAATATACGATAACTTGTAAATTATATAGTTTAATGACTAATAATTTAAAATCAAATTATAAACTCGGTAAAAATAGTTACTTAAGTGTTGATTATTAAAATTAAAGGAATTCTCAAATTATAGAAATTTATGTTGAAAGTAATTGTTAGAGAATATATAAAACCAATTAAGTTGGCCTCACACAACAGCTTAAGCTATTGTGATGAAACGGTCACTTAACATGGTATC
>JAOSBL010000210.1:2343342-2357016 GCA_027568915.1 Erythroxylum roraimae
CTTCCTTTCCCTTAAAACGACAGCCTCCAAGCTTCATACTGCCATGTCATTAATGAAGGGTAAATGACCCATGTGCCTTCCCTTAAATGCCTTTCGAATCTGATAAGAAATCCGTTCTTTCGGATTCATCGTTTACGTTTTCGTTTTCCGTTCCTTCGTTTTCCGGTTAGGGTCCGGTCTCGAGATCGGGTCCCAACAAAGTTAGCCTTCTCCTCTCTTGATGAATCCTATCGAGATACGGTGAAATTTGGTGATTGCTGTAAATTCTTAGTTATGGGAAAAGGGCAGGTAATTATTCAACGTAAAGGAAATTCTACTCAAACAATTTCCAATGTCCTATTTGTTCCAGATTTAAGGACTAATTTACTGAGCATTGGCTAATTGGAAGAGAAGGGTCATGAAGTTCTCATTAAGAATGGAGAACATAAAATCCGAGACGACAAATTGGGCTTGATCGCTAGAGTCAACATGACAAAGACCATAATGTTTCCCTTGTATCTCCAAAAGGTTAGTCATTGTTGTTTTACTGCAAAATTGACTAATCCAGCTTGGTTGTGGCAGTATGGGCATCTGAATTTTGGAGGGTTAAAAAGTTGGCAACAAAAGATGATGGTGGTTGAACTTCCCAAATTTGATTCTCAACTTGAAATTTGTGAAGATTTTATTGTTGGGAAACAACCACGTGATAACTTTCCAACAAGAAAATCTCAAATAGGCAAATGGCGATTGGAATTGGTCGATTCTAATCTGTGTGGACCCATTAATCCAAAATCCAATGGAGGCAAACGTTATTTTATAACATGCATTGATGATTTTAGTAGAAAAACATGGGTTTACTTCTTGCAGAAAAAATCATAAGCATTTGCAGCCTTCAAAAGTTTTAAGGCCCTTGTTGAAAATGAAGCTCAGAGCACAATAAAAATCCTTCGTAGTGACTAGGGTGGCGAGTACAATTCACAAGAATTTGTAGATTTTTGTGAACTATATGGGAACAATAGACAACTTACGGCAACCTACTCTCCTCAACAAAATCGTGTAAGCGAAAAGAAAAATCGTACCATTTTGAATATGATGCAAAGTATTTTACGAAGACGCAATGTTCCAAAGGAGTTCTAGCCTAAAGCAATATAATGGAGCATTCATGTTTTGAATAGAAGCCCAACATTTGCTGCTCAAAACATGACACCAAAGGAGGCTTGGAGCAGACATCAACCAAATGTTGATCATTTGAGAATTTTTCGTTGCATCATTTTTGCTCACATTCCAGATCAGAGAAGAACAAAGCTTGAAGACAAAGCTGAAAGATGTGTCTTTCTTGGTGTTAGTAAGCAGTCGAAGGCTTACAAACTTTATAATCCTAACACAAAGAAAGTTATTATCAGCCGTGATGTGGTGTTTGATGAAGAGAACTTCTGGCCATGGGGAGAAAATTCTATTGGAACAATCTTGACATATTTTGACAAGGAGGAGGATCATTCCTAACCTGAAGCTACCATTGAAAGCTGTCCAAATAGCCCACAAGTTGAACATTCAGATCAGCAAATTGTTGATGAAAATTCAGATCAGCAAATCATTAATGAACATCGATCTCAACGAAATAAAAGAAGACCGGCATAGATGGATGACTATGAAGTCACTGGGATTAATCAATCTAAAGATCCTATAACTCATTTTGCCTTATTTTCATATTATGATCCCATCTCATTTCAGGAAGTTGTGAAGGAGTCAAAATGGCAAAAAGCTATGGATGATGAAATCGCAGCCATTGAACGCAACAATACTTGGGAGTTGGTAGACTTACCAGGTGGACAGTATATAATTGGGGTCAAATGGATCTACAAGACAAAACTGAAAGAAAATGGAGAAATTGACAAATATAAGGCGCATTTGGTGGCTAAAGGATATAAGCAAAAGTTTGGTGTGGATTAGAAAGAAATTTTGCTCCGATGGCCAAACTTGATACAATCAGATTAGTGTTGGCTTTAGCAGCACAAAGTTCCTGGCAAATTTGCCAGGAACAGGTATTCATCGATCAACCTTTGGGATATATGCAACATGGATGTGAGCAAAAGGTGTACAAGTTGAAAAAGGCATTATACGGGCTGAAACAAGCACCAAGAGCTTGGTATAGTCGTATAGATGCTTATTTCATAAAGACTGGTTTCAAGAAATGTCCCTTTGAGCACACTTTTTATGTAAAAGTTGAAGGTGGAAAGCTTATTATTGCATATTTATATGTCGATGATCTAATCTTTGCTGGGAATCATGAAGGGATGCTTCATAAATTTTAAGAGTCCATGATGAAGGAATTTGATATGTCTGATCTTAGTTTAATGCATTTTTTTGGGCATAGAAGTTAAACAATTTGGTGCAGAGACTTTTATTTCTCAAAAGAAATATGCCTAAGAGATTTTAGACAGATTTAGGATGAAGAATTGCAATGCTTCCAACACTCCTTCAGAGTTGGGGATGAAACTTAAGAAAGATCCGGGAGGAAAGAAGATTGATAGCACTTATTACAAACAAATTGTGGGAAGCTTGATGTATTTAACAGCCACTAGGTCGGATATTATGTATTCTGTCAGCCTTATCAGTAGATACATGGAGCAACCGAAAGAAGTGCATTTGTTGGCCATCAAAAGAATTCTTAGATACTTGCAAGGCACCATTGATTTTAGAATTTTTTACAAGCAAGAAGAGCAAACAAACTTAATTGTTTTTAAGATATCGACTTTGCAAGTGATCCAGATGATAGAAAAAGTACAACTGGATTTGTGTTCTTATTGGGTTCTGGAGCTATTTCTTGGTCATCCAAAAAGCAACAGATTGTCGCTCTCTCAACCACCGAAGCTGAATTTGTAGCAGCAACCTCTTGCGCTTGTCAAGCAATTTGGATGAGAAACATTCTTGGTGAGTTTCATTCTCCACAAAAAGATCCCACTCCTCTGTATTGTGACAACAACTCAGCTATCAAGCTCTCAACGAATCATGTTTTACATAGAATGAGTAAGCACATTAATGTCTAAGTTTCACTTCTTAAGAGATCTGACAAAGGAAGAAATAATTGATGTCATTTATTGCAACAGTGAAGATCAAGTTACTGATATCTTCATCAAGTCCATCAAAGTCACTGCATTCACAAAACTTAGAAGTGCTCTTGGCTTTTGCACTATGGAGAACTTAGTTTGATTAAACTGAAAGTAATTTTAGTTTAAGGGAGGGTGTTAGATATTTTATTTAATTGTTATTTGGTTAAAATGACTTTCCTACTTTTTGGGCAGTGGTTTTAGTTGTCAATAAAGTAGGAGGTTGTTATTCAAAGTTGTTAGTCTTGTTCCTTTTATTTAACCTTTTCTGTTGATGTAATTGCTTATAAAAGGCATTGCTTTTGCTGAAATAAAACAAGAGGTTTCAGCTCGTTAAGTTTAACAAAAACTAATATTTAGAACAGTTACAGAACTCTCCATGTTTATCAACATAATATGTGATTTTCTTATTACAAAACATATTAGCATCTAAGTTATTATTTGATTTTTCAAAATTTCAACATTTAATTAAAAATTTTAAAAGATTGAATACTAAAATAAAATTTTAAAAAGTTTAATTTTTTATAATTTATTATCCGTCAGATTAATTGGTTATAACTTTAATTTGTATTCTTAACTTAGATTTAAAGAATCAAACATCCGAAATGATCCAGGAATCAATGACTAATAATTTAAAATCAAAACTCTCTATCCAACTAATTGCACATTAAAACTCTCCTAGATTTATATACAAATACCCTTTTTGCTAGCATGATCCAATAAGTTGCGGTGGTCCGACAGTTTTCACATCATATCAGTTGGTTTCGATTACCAAATATAGTAATGTACTGGAGTTAATGATGACAAATATAAGTACGACTTATCCTCTATTTATTGGGGCTTATCTGATTAGAGCTTTTGTAGTAAAACTCTTTTTTTTTTTAATCTTTTCTGATAAGAATTTTTTTAAATAATTAATTAATTATTTGACTATTATTAAAAAAGGTATGTTTTTAAGAGCTTCAAACAGTAAATTGTTTAGTAACATAAAAATAAAAAGTACTTTTAATTTTAACTATATTTTATTTTGTAATAAAAATTATTTATGCATATAAATATTATTTAAAGTATATTAAACAATATGTAAAGTACAATTTATTAATTATTATATAATTTTAAACCACATAAAATATAAATAAAAATATATCTAACCAAATCTTTTATATAGATTATAACATAAGCAAAACTAAAATAAAAAATAAATATTAAACATGTAAAAAGCCAAATAATATTATATAAATCTCAAAATAAATATCAAGTTGAGTAAACGTGAAGATGGGTTTGTGGGTATTATGGGAATTATGTATAAAATATAAGGGCAAAAGGGACTAAAAAATAAACTTAGCATTTGATCGGAAAAATCTACCCGAAAAAGTTATTTGAGAGACTTTTTTGAGAAGCTTCAAATTTGAGCTTCTTAAAAAGCTGTATTTTGACTGCCAAAAAAGTCATATTTATTAAATAAGTGTTTTTTTTTTATTTTATAGCCAAACACTCATATTTCTTTAAAAAAAATTGTGATAAAAAAAATACTTATTAACTTCCCAAAAGTCCATTCAAACAGGCATTTAATCTGTTAAACCAAAGCACTTGACTTTTGCAATTTATATATCTAAATATGCATAAACCAGCCTAAGTATATGGAATTTTAAATCTTAACATGCAATGCCTCTTGCAAATTAAAAAAGTAAACGACCAGTTGAGCCTTAAGAATGTTTAATATAATTCAATAAGTGGTTCTTGTTGAATAATTAAACCAAATGAGAAAGATAACCACATATACTAATCCAATTTTAAGTTAATCATCCAATTTAATTATAAATAAAAGTGATTTAATTAATTGATTATATTATAATAAATTATAAAAATGAAACATATTTATAATTATGATATTACACAAAACATTGCTTTTATTTGATCCACCACGCACACGTCACGTCATGCATGTAAGTACTTCGACGATAGCAAGATAGGGTTCATTGTATCATACCGAAACAAGTTACTATCACTATAATTCTACAGACGTACGTGAGCTTTTAAGACTCTTCAGTATCATACTCTAGTTTGACCTGGTGGAATACAAAGCATATCCAGCCAAAATAGAGGAATACAAACGTCGCATGCTAATTTATAAATTGTATATTTTAAATTAATTAATTAAGATTAAATAATAAATTTGATATAATAATATTTATAAATATGATAGGTACCCAGTTACCCAGAACGTGGGTCACTCCTTAACATATGTAGGAGTTGGTCTACGTGGTTCAGTTGAAGGCAGCAATAGTCCACGATACTTGCTTAGTTCTAGGATGCACTCTTGCTTAGTTATAGGATGCACTTTCCATTATTTTGTTATTCCAGTTGTAATCGTAGGTGAGCCCATTATTTCCTATTTTGTTGTGAGCGTCATTACCTTCTAATTTCTATATATATCAGATTGTTATGGAGGAATAAAGTCGTAAACGAAATTAGCTCAATTTCTTTCTTCTGATTATCTACTTCTTCCTAGCTTTCTAAAATTCTCATATCGTTACAACATATTCCCACTTTAAATCTACCGCAAATAGTTAAAAGTAAAATATATAGTCGACTTGAACTTGAAATCTTTAAACTAGTCGATACACGAATAACACATTCGATGAAAGACAAATTCAACTAGTTGAAAAAGTTAATTTACAATTTTGTTTAAGATAAGCATAAATATTTAATTTATTAGGTTAATTATAGCAAAATAACCAAAGTTGTTAATTAAGAACGAACAGCTTCAAATTAAATAAATTTAGTTTAAATACTTATAGATATAACATATTTTCACTCCTCTAAATCATTAAGGTCAATGCATCATTTAATCACGACTTGAACATGGAATCTTTAGATTAATAGGTACGTACGAGAACAAACACGATGAAAGACAATCTCGACCGGTTGTACCACCTCATTGAAAGTTAGTCTACAATTTTGTTTAAGCTAAGCATATTTATTTACTTTATTGGTTTAAATTAATGATTAAAAAATTCAACCAGTTTGATTAGTTTAATCGTAAAAATTTTGAATTGTTCAATTTTTTAGTTCGGTTTTTAATTTTTTGATTTAATTTATTTTAACAACTCAATTTATTAAGTAATTGATCAATTTTTATAAATTAATAATTAAATTAAAATAAATTAAAATAAATTAATTAATTTTTATTTAATAATATTTTTATTAAACTTTAAATTCTCAAGTAGTTAATGACAATCTATTTCAATCGTATTTCAAATTCTGTAATTTTATCTAATCTTTAGCTAATTTTATGACAGCTTAATATCGGTTAAACCTTAAATATTTTATCTTATAGATTTAACTTGTGGCCTGATTTTTAAAATATTGACTTGAATTAAGTAAAACAACCACATTGTTAATTGACTTAATTCGGTATTTCTGAAAACATGCTTAACACGAGCATTTGGGGTTAGAACTGGACCTTGACTTGACTGAGCGGCGAGAAGGCGGAATAAGAAAATTTCCCATTTTCAGCTCTGAATCTGATGTTAGAATTCGCAGGTTATTAGTAACCTTCACCCTCTTTCAATGCCTACTTTAATGACATGCATGAACTTGGAGCTCTCACTTTTGACCCGTTTTCCTCTAATTTATTTCACTTGTCCTTTGGCACAGCAGAGATTCTATTAATAGCAACCATGGTGGTTGTGACTTACCCCCAATTTGGAGAACTTTCTTATCTATCAGTGTCCATTCACAACCTATCTCTAGACAGGGTCTGTGGTGTAGTCTTGTGAGATAGAATTAAAATGGAGACAAGACGGTAACATCACATTACTGCTTTCGCGTACTGTGTTAGCGTATTTTTGGCATGATCCCAAACGACAAATTAAGGGTTGGTCAAATTTGATCTAATTTAAAATTGATATATTGTTAAAATCAATTTTCAGTTTAACGAAATGTTCCATAATACGTAATTAATTCAATAATAAGGTGTAATTTACAATACAATAAGCAATTTTTATTCACAATATAGATTGCAAAGTTAAAATTACAAGAAACAACAAGGCAGGTCTTTAGACGGTGGTCTAATAACTTATTTTATAAATTATAATAATAAATAATTTATTATATATTAACATTTTAATAAAAAAGAAAAGAATAAGGTTGCTGAATTAATGTGACTGCCAAAAAGGGTCATCGAGATACGTACCTAACCTAAAAAGTTGGATGACTTGCTGGTCCTGTACAGGTAAAGCCACCGAACTAGCCTTATTGCATAATTGTCGTTAATCACGATAATTCCAATAGAATATGGATAAATCTTGTTGTTTATATAATATTTTCTAAAAATAAAGAAATTCCTAATATTTTTATAAAAAATTAGTAAGTATATATATTTTGTAAAATAATATATTTATTAAAATTTAAAAGACTTCAGAATTTAAAAATAATTTAATTATTTTTTAAAAATTAATTTTTAAAAAATTATTGGTTAGGTAATTGTTTTAAGTATTTCAAAAATTTTATATTTAAAATCTATAAAAAATTTCTATAATTTTTATTAATTAATCAAATTATAATGTCATATTTCATTATTATTTAATATTACATAACTAAATATTATTAATCTAATTAGTTAAAAGTTATGAAAATAAAGTGAAAAAATAAACTCGTTAGCCAATTTTCTCTTTTACACAACTGAAACCAAAGAGACTTATAAAAAGGATTCTAGATCTTCTGTCTAATATTATGGTGTCTTATTTTATCCCATAAATTTCAGTCATTTATTTATGTGGATCCCGCATAAATTTATGCGGGATTCGCATAAATAAATGACTGAGATTTATGAAACAGAATATGACACCATAATATTAGACAGAAAATCCCGCCCTTATAAAAAGAGAGGCTTTACTTGCAAAACTAGACCAACCTACCTATCATTATCGAACAAATTAAAGTACCTAAACCACCACAAATACTCCAACCTATTTTGGCACTGGTCCAGCTTGAATAAGCATAAATCAGACCTTCTTCAGTATAATCAGACAACATTTCTTTTTTCCTGACCAATCAATGGTAGGACACGATGATAAACACAAGACAACTTGGCAACAAATTAGGTAAATCCCTAAGAACCCTTTTTCTATTTCTATGCAAACTTTTTAAAAGCTTAGATGATCGATACGTTAGGGAGTTTAATTTAGGTACGAAAAAAGTTTTATAGTTCGAGGACTGATAAGAGTATTATTTTTATAAGAGATAGCAAATTTACAAATATTCAATTTTCAATTTAGTATAAAATTTGATGAAAATTTTAATTTAATAACTAACATTTTGAAATTCATATATATCATATTAGAATATTGATTTGTTGATTTTGATTAATAGATAGATATTCACGTCGTATTTAGTGAACACGTCACATCAAAAATTACCTTTTACCTTAGGTTGTTACTAAATTGTAAACTTCAAAATTTTTGACACCAAATTGAAATTTTTTAAAAATTTTGACTCCTTTCTATAAAATAAAAATTCTATAATCCTCAAAGTCATTGAATAATGATTAAGTAATTGGTTTGGAAATAATAAGGAGGTAAAAAAAGAAGAAGAAAGAGATGGTATAGTTCTGAAAAGATATGGCAAGTTGTTAGGAAACCACAGGTTAGAAAAATAAGACAAGTTAATAGCCTATAGCCGATGGTTTTAAAGTACAAAAAAAGAAGGTTAGATGAATCGAGACATGTAGACCTATGGGATTAGAGTTTGAACCAGTAAAGCTTCCTGATCACTTCTTGACTTGTAACTTTGTATATAACACAAAAAGGTATTTGCCATGATATTTCCACAGCCTGTCTAAAAGTCTCTTTTACAATTTCCAGCTGCCATCGCCTGTTGAATCCTGAATGTTTAATACCCACCAGAGAAACATAAATGGAGGCTCATGAACAGGAACAAGCTTGATCAACGGAAGCTGAAAAGAGAGGGAAATTTGATGGTCAGGTTCTTCAGAACAACAGAAATCATTATAATGATCGTGCTGCTTTTGTCTCTGCTTATACTTCCGGTGATTTTGCCACCGTTGCCTCCGCCACCTCTGGTTCTTCTTCTTATACCGATCGTGATCATGTCCCTTCTTGTTATGTTGGCGTTGAGTTCTTCGCAAATTCCCACCATCAATCACCTCTCGGGGGCTTGATCATCTATGTCTGTACGTGACCATTGTACTGTGCAAGAACATGCCAAGCATGTGAGATGAAGAAGACGGATCGAGGTTTGATGTTGATTTTGGTTTTTCTTCGTTTCAATGACTAACATCAAATCAGTTGTAGACATAACCATGTGTGTTAGCTACTAATCAATCTTTCCTTCTGAAAATTTCAACACCATTTTCAAGTACAATTCTGGGATTGATCAATGGTACTGTTTTTGGTTCCTTAACATTTAAGATCGATAACATTTTACATTTTAGGCTTGATGTGCAAGTTTGTTTCAGATCACCAAACCCAATAAAAGAACTGTTTTTGTTTTATGTTTTATTTCATCGAGACATTAACGTGTGACTTTGACCCTCTTGTCCGAATAAAACAAGAAAGTTCAGGCGCAAGTTCCGTTCTTGAGCCTTGCTAGCTACAGTTTGTCCACGCATGGACGTACAAAAATGGCTTGGAAATTTTCCTACAGTAGTTCATTAATTACAGTGATGATTTATATTGGTGAAAATAATTCACGTTTATCTCAGAGTAATATTAAAAAGGCTGCTAAGGCTCCAAGTTTTACAAAAATTAGAAGAGGATCTTCAATTGTACACAATATTTTCTTTATATTTTTCAAAGGGACTGTTACTTGAATATGTGACCTTTTGTTAGAAAATATATAAAACCAATTAAATTGACCTCACACAACAGTTTAAGCTATTGTGGTGAAACGGTCACTTAACTCCTTTCAATTACAAGAGTAACCTTATCATTCTAAGATTATAAATTATAAATCGTGGGTTACACTTACGAGTAATCACGGTGTTTACAGATAGTTTTGATTTCATTATGATTAATTTATATATAATTATTGTAATTTATTTGGTTGAGAAGAGATAAAACTTGGGATTTGCCTTTTTTATTTCATTTTATTATTATAATGTTCATAGAATAGAACAAAGACGACTTGTTTCTTACTTGTTAGACTCTTTATATCTATATTCTGACATATATTATTGAGTGAACATAGCTAGATTTCCGCCAAGAAAGGGAATCGTTTGCTTCTAATACTTCACATTACGTACGTGACAAAGAGTTCAGGTGCTTTAGCTAATCGCCATGGGCGGCTTGAGTTGTCGATGTACACAGCTCAAGCCTTCATTTCCCATCTGTCATTCAGGATACCCTTGCACACATTTTTCATGTATATCGCACACTCTCAATTCACAATGGTAATTTTTCGATTGTGTATTAAAAAATTATAAAATGCACAAAGTAATTTATATATTATTCGCTTTAAATAATATCTTTTGAGTACGTATTAAACAAATTCTGATATGTATAACAATTCGTAAATTATGTACTTTAAATAATTTATTTAATGAATTGGTGATTCAAATGACTATTAGATCATATTAAGTCAGCAAGAAAATCAAACTGCTCCATCCTGTGTACTCATCACTAACCAATTAATACATAGCTATTATGCAGGCTATTGAGCTATTGTTTAGGTTAGGACCTAGCTCTGAACTGTACAACTCTTCCATGGTTTAAAAGGAATTGAAACTCCAGACTGATCCATTTATCGCCAGTTCAATGCACATGCATGTCAGCTGCCAGCTTTCTTCTTATCTTTTCTCAGGAACCTTAAAGAGCTACTTCAAACCCAAGATAGCTAAACAACCACCACCACTTCCCTGCCAACCAAGCCAACCAACCAACCTTCTAGGCCATGAAAGTTCTTACTAGCTTAGATAGCTAAACAGTCTTTAAGTAAGAAATTTCAACGTTTTGCATGGTACGAAAGGGAAGACTATGAGATACCTGTAATAATTCACTTCAGCTGACATACGGACTCAGTTGATGCACTCTTCATTTTCCCATCTCTCAATTTTGAGCTCTCATCTAGTCAAAAGTACAAGTAGAAATCCAACCATATTAAATTGATAATTAAGGTTTCTAACAAGTTGAGTATTATTATAATTTTTAATATGAACAGAGCGTAGAATTTACTAACAATAATTAGGCTTAGGTTACCACTTATAGATCTTTTAACATTTTTATATTTAGTCAATATTAACAAACATATTATTTAAAAAGTTTTTTTAATCAACTAGTTTGAATTGGGATAGATTCTATTTTGTAATTATTGAACAAAATAATATAAATTTGAGTCTAATTCAAAATCTAACTAATTTAAACTTTGTTGTTAATTTTGAGATACACCTAGATCAAGCCTGAACTAAAATATCAACAAGATCAAAGTCGTACACATACGAGAGATTAAACAATCCTATTGAATTGATAATCAGTAAATTAATCAAAGACTAGTTGGTATAGTTTCCTTCTTGTATTTTCCGGCCGAATGTGGATAGGACAATCTCACGTGTGCCCATAGTTAATCAAGCACAACCAAAGTGTTTACTAAGAATATTTAAATAGACAATCGAAGGACACTCAACTATGATAAACCAACGAGATAGAGCTAAATAACTCATAAAATAATAACCCACAACTCAACTTGGATTTGTGGTTGTTCCAACTTTTCTTTTTTAAGAAACTTGTAAGCATATGATATCCCCATAAGAGTTAAACAAAGGGAAATACATTGAATCTAGGAGAAGGAGATAAGGATGACATCCACTCTCATCACGACTTGTACTCAACAATTTGAAACTTCGCATGCATCCAAAAGTGAAGGTACCAACTTGTTTATACGATCGATAGGATAATTGTTTTGCACCTTTATCTTTTTTAAAAAAATCTTGTTCCTCTTTTCAACTTTTATAATTGTTTCTTATTTTTGAAAGAGTATTTAAATTATTAATGTTATTGAGATTGATATTTTATTCAAATTTATATTTATTTTATCGATTTTTTAAAAATGAATTTTTTATTAAAAATGTATTTATTACTAGTTTTTTTGGGTTGATTGAGAAAAAGTTGTGTATTCATCTGTGGAATTGTAGTGGTACCTACATGTATGTCCATATCTATGGACTTATTCACTTATATATACCCATTTGTTTAATCAAACCTCTCCTTGTCTCTTTGTTCTTGGGGTTTAAGCAAAGCTCTTATGATGAATTACACAACACCATTGCGTCCTGTATTGGGATTGCAAATACAATATGAACAGTTTTTTTTTGGGATTTGCTCAAGTGATTACTGCATTTATCTCACTGCAGTACATTAAATTATTTAGTAATCAATTTGGTAATCCATTCAAAATTTACGAAAAGGAACATAACATTTGGAAAACTTTAGGTCATTATCAACTGATAAACCAATACATGTATATGAAATCATGCGGAACTTGAGACACAAAATAAAAAATAAAATAAAAAACAAGTCCAAGAGAATCCTGACCACCTGATTTTAGCAACTATGTGTATTAAAAAAATAATCAAAAGGCTTCAAGGTTCATGCACCTCTCCTTCCTTACAAGCTTGTTGTCAATTACGAGATAAATATAATAACAGTGTCGACTGCAAGCGTGCATTTTAACAATGGTTCCAGCTGTTTTATGGTGGTCCTTGGAAGATGCCTCCCTAGTACTTCCTTGTCCTTTTCATTACTTTTCTACTTATTCCTTTTTATGATTAAATTTAATAATTATTAATAAAGATAATCGAATTTATTTTTATTTGAAAAAAATAAAAATTGAAATAAAAAGAAGTAGAATGTGAGGCTGTATATCCAATGTCAAGAGCAAGGTAAGCCCACCTTGGAATAAAAAATGAGCAGGGTCATTCCTTTTTCACTGACAAAGAGAGAGAAAGGAGTGTGGATTGAGGCCCACTCCAGACCTGAAAAGAAACGGAAATGGCCCGATCTTGGTATGGTTTGTAGGCTGAGATGAAGCCACTGGTCTGCCATGTAAGGAACATGGAAAGCAGGACCAAAGTTTCAATCCATTAGTAACTTGGTCCAAAATTTCAAAAAATTAAAATATGAATTTTTAATTTTTTTACAAAATTTAAATAAATATTGAAAATTTTATTATTATAAATTGATCTTTAAAATGCACTTTTGACTTAATTTAATGTTCACTCAATTCTTTTTTAATCTCAATCTCAGAGTTACTGAATTTTGATATACAAAATAAATAAATAATTCAAACTTATTCTTTATAGTTTTTTTATATGAGTTAGTATTTTAATTTTAATTCGATTTAAATTTAATGAATAAATTTTAGATTAGTTAAACCCATTTCAAACTCAAGCTCTTACAAGCCATGATGTCTCTTAAGGGGTGGTCATGTTGGTGGAATTGAGGGCAAGGTTTTGAAATTCGGATCGGACATCTAACTGGAGGCTTTGTTGATCACCAGTTCGATCGGTTTGACCGATTCAATCACTGGTCGAATCGGTGTGACGTCATAATTATGCAATAATTATATATAA
>JAOSBL010000210.1:2357116-2377672 GCA_027568915.1 Erythroxylum roraimae
CACATAATACACAAGTTAATCATTCATACATACATTTATAATTCAGCAATTAACAAAATAGGGGACCAGTGGTCGGACCCGACCGGTTTTGACCGGTTCTCACTGGTTTAATTAAAAACCAGTTTTTATGGGTTAAGCGGACCGAATAACTGACCGGTCACCGATTGAACCGGTCGAACCGACCGGTCCGATCTGATTTTTAAAACCATGAGTGGAATAGAGTAGATACTGGATAAATGGGACGAAGGATTTGAAGCTCCCAATTTTATCAAGTTCAAATATTGTTAAAAAGTTTTAAACTTTACATTGAAGTTGACCTATATTTTATTGTCTGACTTGATTTGAAAGGTAAATTTAATAATTGCATAGTCTTTTAAATAATATTAAATTAAATTAAAAAATAATCAAATTTAAATTAATCTTGATCGAATTTTAAGTTGTCCAAACTCGACTAGATTTGGACTCAGATGTACTAATCAAAATTATATAGAATAATATCAAAGTTCCAACAAAATTCAGGAACCTGTAATCATCAAAGTTGCTGAAATTTTCAGGAAAACCTCTCCATCTTCGGAGAGAAAAGGATTTGAATTAGAAAGAATACAAATTTTCTTTTTTTGTGAGTAATTCACCAAAGTCTATAGTACATACTCTTTACCTTCTATCAACAAATCTAATACATCTATTTATCACTTTAATGTAAAACAAAAAAAGCAATGGAAAGTGAACCGAGTCCTTAAGAGTAGTAGCCTGGAACTCACTCCTGGTTATGTATCCTCTGATCATAAAATCATGGTACATGGCTTCTTGCTGAACCAGGCAACTATTTCTGATAAGTTTTCAATCTTAATCGTCAGGTTCAGGCCGTGTCCTCCACAAAAACTTTGAAGATAAAGTCGCGAAAACGCCTGGAATACTGCTTAGGATCGACTGCAGATATGGAAGTTGGATCGTACTGGATGGATTTATATGCGTGTTCAAGCTTCTTGCTAATGTCATAATCCTGAAGAATGTCAATGATACCGAAGGACATTATCACATCAAAACACTCTCCTGTTGGTTCACCAACAATCTGAAACTCACAATCACTTCTTCTCACAGTTCTTTCTACCCGTCCTGGCATGTTAACACCTAATCTAATACGAGCCCACCTGTATGAATCAAGTCAGTATCAAGTTAACATCATATTGAAAGCCATTAAGCTTAATGATTAGACAGAAGAAGAATTTTTACTTGGCAGGGTCCAACAGAAGTTGATCCATGTCTGCTCTGGAAAGACGAGGACCTCCATCATCCGCAGTCTCACCTACATAGAGAACAGCAAAACTTTCTGGGGCTAGTTGCTTAACAAACAAACAATTTTTTTTTAAAAAAAAAAATCAATGTCAAGTGTATGAGATCTTGAGAAAAATTTTGAAACTTAACCAGGAGGGGTCTCGGGTACACATGGAATCAAATCTCCAGCAGGTGACACATCTCTGAAATGAAGACCTACTAGAAGACTATAGTCCATAATCCTTTCCTGTTCAAGCAACTCACAATCTCTATCCACTTGCCTGTCAAAAACAAGTTCAGACAAATCAAATCAACAAGACTAGTTCAACAAGTTGAATGTTTTATCAGCTTCAACTGTGAGATTGTAGCAGGCTTTTTTGGTCATGGAACCTGCAAAACTCCTGAAACCAGGCCTTCTGTAGTCTGAATAGGAAATTTAGATCAAGATCTTTCAGGATAGTATTGGCATCAATCTCTGACTCTGGCTTATCCGTGGTTCGACCAAGGGATGATCCTTTCAGATCAAAGCGTCTATGGATTATATATTCAGAACGCATGAGATTTCCCATAATGATGAATCGTACCTGTACAATCAACTGCATTATATGTATGCTTTTGAAACAGGTAATCAGCTACTTACAGTAGGATATCTGAAAAATTAGTGTCCACATCAACTTAACCATTCCTGAGAACTTACCTTCTTCTGAGCAGGACCATTTAACTTCACACAATGCAACCCAAAATATTTAATGACTAACGTATTCTCAAAGGCTCGAACATGGTTGTAATATGCGGCGAGCATCCTTATAAATACCTGTACCATAACAAAACAAAGATAGAATTAATGTTAGGAAGATAATTTGATCGATACCCAGAAAATACTTTTCTTGAAAGATTGCCAGAGAAAATGTAGAACCCACTTTACATTCTGCTTTCTTCATTGTTTTGATCATGTACTTATCGTCGTGTGTCAAGTAAAAGAAGCTTCCACTTTTTCCAGGAGATGAAAGTTCACGAAGTGCATCGTTTCCACAGATGGAGAGCATATAATCAGCTGCATCCACCTTGAACAACTTCCTCAGGCTCCTGAAGAGGTACAAGATCAGCAAGTCTGACACCAACATGAAAGATTAAGTCTAAGCATCAATGTTTACAGGAGTATTATAAGCTGATCCTAACCTGAAAACCAATGGACAATAGTCTTTCCACTTAAACTCAGTGGATTGGTGAGGTGGAGTGTACTTGGTTCCCTCTGGAGGAAATCTTGTCCAGACTTTCTCCTTAGGATCAAAAGCAGAAGATTTCAAATCAAGAGATACAGCAGGACCAGGTCTTCCAACAGCATGCCTGCACATGTAATGTAATCAGGAAAGTAGTCAACTTATCAAACGTTCAAGAAATCCGATCTGATGCGAGCCTGACTAGTCAATCAAAAGATTCATTACATATCTTTATTAGAACAGTTACAAGAATTGAAATTCCAGAAATCCAACTTTTTTCTAACTCCAATTCTTGTCTGTTAAGAACATACAATGGTTTCCTGATTGACTAGTCCTGCTCATACAAAAAACTAATCATTCTAAACATATTTGCAGTCGGAACTGAAGAAGAAAAAAATTGTATGATCTCCTTCCAGGACTAGTAGTCTCTACAAGCTACAAGCATCTGCTTTGTTACGTCAGGACCCTAAGTTCAGAGGCCAACTAGGAAAAGCTTATGAATTATTTAGTAATAATTAGGTCCAAATTTGTAATGTGACCAATTGATGAGACACAATGCGAAAATCAAAGCATTATCAAAGTAAAACTGTAAAAGAAGAATAGCAATAACCTGATTCCCAGCTGAAGATTGAGCATCAGATCATAATTCTTATGCCCTTTGCAGATTGTCTCTCCAAGTTTCTTCACAGATGTCTGTACTTTCATTGGAATCACCTTTGGAACATTTCTTTGATCATGTAAACCAAACAAATCTGGAGATTCTGATCCGTGTCTATTAACATTAGCATCTTCAGCTTCCCAAATGTTCATCCGATCAAACGGCTTCTCTACCCCAACACTTGCTCTTCCATCAACAGACATCCTCCTTGGTTTCTCAGAACCATCTTTGGATGAATTCCATATTGCAAGCCTCTTCTGAGATGGTAAGATTGAGATCTTCTCACCAACAGCAATCTTCAACTCAGACGATAGCTCGTCATACACAACCTGAGGATCCCATTCCAAGTTCCCTGAAGGTAATGATCCTGAAGGATAATAGCTTCCATTTCGTTCATTTGGATCTCTACTCCAATTTCCCACATAAAAGCTCCCATCAGGCCATTTCAATGTTCCATTCCCTTTTGGCACACCATCTTCCCAATAACCATCGTACCTCTTCCCATCGTTCCACACAAGAGACCCTTTGCCAGATATGACCCCATTTCTCCACTCACCAATGTAATGGTTTCCATTGCTCCATTGATACTTCCCTTGTCCTTCTTGCAATCCTCTACGCCATTCACCATCATAGGTATCACCATTAACAAAGCTCTTCACACCAGGACCATGTTTCAAGTTCATTATCCAATTCCCTTTGTATGTCTCACCATTAGATCCCGTATAGGTTCCAGCACCATCCATATATCCAGTTTTGAAGTCTCCTTCATAGATTGCTCCTGATGGCCAACTAAACCTTCCTCTTCCATTTGTCTTGCCTCTAGACCACCCTCCGATGTACATGCAACCATCTGCCCACAAGTGCTTGCCTTGTCCATGTGGGAAATTGTCGAACCACTGGCCGGTGTAGTAGTCGCCGTTAGGCATGACTTTCTCGCAGAGGTAAGGTTCCGACGGAGATGGCTCGATCTCAACAAGGTTGTCATCGTCTGCATGAGCGACGGAGATGGTTCCAAAGATGCTGTTGGCTCGTTTCTTGGCGGCCTGAGTCCTACGGATCGTCGCCTCCCACGCCTTCACAACTCCGCTTTGTTCTTTGCTCATGTTTGCTATATATATATATATATCAATGGCCTCCTTTCTCACGTTAACATGCCTCCTCACTACTACTGTACTCGAACGTGAATGTTTTCAGATATGGTGGTGAGTGTTTCAGACGAAACAGAACAACATTTGTTATAATAAAATGATCCTTACATCTTACAAATGTTCTTTTGTTGTTTGTTTTCCTTTCTCTTCATGTTTGAAGGAACCGAAAAGAGCGATTGAGCCAAAGAGTGAGTGGTTTTTGATCTTCTCAAACCATAACTAACCATTAGTGTTAATTTGAGCTAAAATTTGTTGCCACTTGTTTTTTGTTTCTTCTCCATTATTTCCATGTGAAAATTTTCAAAAACAATTATATAACTATTATTTGATGTTAATTAGTGAATATTATTATTAATTTTACAAAAATAATGTTTTTACTAATTATATTATTAATATCAACTAACACCCTTTTTTACTGGTAATTATTCTTTTTTTATACGTATTAAGATTTAATAAAATAAATACGATATAATAATTAATTCTTTTTTTGATTTTGGTATGTCACGAATTTTTAATTATAAACAATAACGAGGTATCCACAACTAATCTTAATTAATTTACTTGATTTGGATCTTAATTAGAATTTTTGTCATATAATTTTGCATTAAAAATCAATGTTGTAAGCATTTTGATATAAAGGGTTTGATGAAACTTAGAGGGAGCATAGATTTGTGTTTGACCTTTTGTGATTCAAAAGCATTAAGACTTGTTCATCTCCTACAACCTCTATAGGCCTTTACATTTGGGAGGACATAAGTAATCATAGGAGCTTCATGCTATTCTTAGTTTCCTTACAAAATTAGGTTATTCTCAGCAGACATCAAAATCCAAAATGTCTCTGTCCATCACTCTAAATGTTACAAGTTCTGAGAAGGAAAGGTTTGTGGATTGGGATGAAGATAGACACGTAGAAATTTAATTTCTTTTTTTGGTCTAGATCAGGGTATCCACCGACAGATCTAGTAACTAATCTCTTCGCTGATTTGTAGGCACCTCACAGAATGGGACAACTGACCCAAAAATTTAAGGCTGTTTTATACTTAAAGTCAAGGATCAAACCCCTAACCTTTGGTTAAGGATGGATAAGTCTCTTCCACTCAACCACACCTCAGGATTCAATCAAATTTAATTTCTATTAAATTGAATTCAGCTTATTAATTTTGATCTTAATTGTTATTAACTATGAATAGATCACTTGCTTCAAGACATATGATAGAGCTAAAATTATTAATCATCTACTATATTTTTAGTTAGAAATTTCAATATCCAATTTAAATAATGAAATTAAGATAATAAAACATAATATTTAATTAAATAAATTGGAAAAAGGATAACATAACACTATTTTTGTTTCATCGACATGAATGCAGCAATTAATAGAAATTGACAGACGTTGAACATGTTACTATCGTTTACTTCATGAAGTCTCTTCCTTTTATCCTTATCTCCAATAAAATATTAACATCCTTATAAAGTATTTGGACTTTTGAGGCTTATGAGTCATGACCTTTTGATGACTTGGAAAGATAATGATAAAAATAATTTATAATTTTTAAAATAAACAATTTATGCATTAATAAATTTTTTAATAATTTTTACTTTATATAAAGGGAAATTCTTCTATAATTACTCGTATAAATCTTAAGTATAATAAATCTCTGACTCTTTAAGAGAATTGTAGAAAGGTCTAAATTTCGTATCGGGAAATACTTTTTATAAAAGTCCTAGGAGATTCGTAATAGTTTGGAACTCGAAATCGGCAATGGAATCAGAGATGGATCCGAAATCAGGTATTTCGCATTACTTTCGTTTTTAATCTTTTTATGTTTGACTCTGGGTACGTGATAAGGTATGTATTACGTATTACAATATGTATTTTATTTTTAAATAAAATAAAATAAAATAAAATTTTAAAATTTTAAATAATTGAAAATTTTAATTATTTCAAAAATAATTAAATAACAAGAAAATATAGTGTCTTTGACTTTTATCTAACATACATATTTATGTTAATCATTTTCACTAATATTAATTTAATGACTAAATCATATTTTTATTCATAAATTAAACTAAAAATTTAAAGAATAAACTAATTTAATTAGAATCTTAGAACAAAGTAGAACATACCGTTCATAAAAGTGGTAAATCCTATATTCGAGGATTTCGGTGAGCAAGTGACGTGATGACGGAGCAACGACAAAACGTCACTGTTGTCAGAGACACGTTAGCGAAAGTCTCTGCCACGTCAGCGTGACACTCCAACTTGAAAACGCTCTGATCTGTTCCATCCATGCAATAAACTTTGTTGTCTTGTGATTTGGTTATTCCCATTTCCATACGTCCATTTCTGGCCACTCAATTTATCCTTAAAAGCCGGATCTTTTTCTGTGAATGTACGCTTAGGGTCATACCCAGTTGATAAAAATTGAATCTTGACGTGTGCAACATAGAAATACAGCCACTTTATTTGATTTATTTCAGGATATTCTAGAAATCTGCGAGTTTTGTGAGTTTAATCGCATGTGACCACGTGGGTATATTTACATCTATATCACTGAGTCGGAATCTGTGTGGAATGGATATAATATATAACATGCCTCCAGCAGTATATGTTTGCTTGCCCACTTCACAGTTGTAGGTGATTGTTCTTGTTAGTGATTGCTTTGCTATGGCGGAGAAGGATAAGAGGAGAGACTCTTCGGAGTTCTTTTTGGATGATGGGGATGACAATGGTCAGGATGTTGAAGTGAGCAAGATTGAGAACGCAGAGAGCAGTGATGGAGAAGGAGAAGAAGAAGAAGTTGAGAATGGTGATCAGAGTGATGATGGGACTTTTTACTCTCAACAATGGCCACAGAGTTATAGGTAACTTTAGTTCTCTCCATATTCTTAAAGGGGTAACTTCGTGATTCGTTGTTTTTATGTTGATTCTTCATTTTAGGTTAGCTCGTTTCGGTGCCTTCTTTGGAATTCCTTTCTTTTGGTTGACATGGAAAGGATAAATCTTGTGTAAAATTAAAGAAGTACTCTGTTGTACTGGTATGGCCAACCTAAAAATTTTCAGTTTTACTCATCATCGTCACTCTTTAAGCGAAATACTGAAATACCATAGTTCATGTTCTGATGAGATCCTAACTTCTCTAGGTTACGAAGAAAACAATTTACTTCGAGAGCTTTTCACTGTCTTTAATGTTAGGAAAAGTTCAGGAGTGCCTTTCTGTATTTTCCAATCGAGATTTATCCCTTTTGAAGCTGAACTTATTTGCAGTTTTCTTTACTCTGTGGATGGTTTTTCTGGAACTATCTTTTTATTCAGATTCTAAGTTTTTCATGAACTAGTTTATCTACGATAAAGCGAACATGAGTTGAACTTTGGGTTTCCTTTAAGTTGGACCACTTCTTTGTGGTTTAAAAATCTTACTTTATGTTTAGGCAGTAACCCACATGTTACAGATAAGACTTAAAATTAAAGGTATTCAAAAGCTATAACTGAGTTCAAACTAATTCCAGAATGTTTCTTATAAAAGCACAATCTCTTGAGGATAGTTCTAGTCGTACCGGTTTGCTTATTTAGGAGTCATATGGTTACACAAAGCTAATTCATGCAACAATAGTTTCAAGTCTGGAAGCTATTGCAGAATTCCCTTTCATTCTTTTCAACTTTCTTGTTTGCCTTGCCTTTTTCATCTCTGAGTGAGGAAGATGGGGTGAGAAATGAGTCCTTTGAGATATCTGTAAAACCCCCTTGCACTAAATAGCTCAAACTCTCCCTATTAACCTAAGATTGGAGAGTTCTGTGAACCTGAAACTTCTCTTTATTTTTATCAGAGAACAAATTCAATGAGTTACTTGCAGAAGCAGTTGATAATTGGTAGGTAGCTGTCATTTCAGTTTCTGACACACGTAGAATCTTGTCTTAATGCAAAAACATTTCCACTAGTTTACAGAATTGGTTAATTGAATTATCGAGTTGGAAATATGCTTGCTTTAATATGAACTCCGACTTCTTCACATTTGAATTAAAATCTTATTAAAGAAGCACTTAGGTCTACTCCTCTTGTTTCCACTAGAAGCTAATCCAAGTTTTCCATGAATATGTATTATGAACATGATATCTCATCATATATTAATATGTAAGGATATTTGTCTCAAAAGCAGAGTGACCAAAGAAGCAGAATTAGCAAAATTTGGAGACCGGATTCGACAGTACATAATCAATGTCATGTTTCTTGTCTGCAATATATCCTTATATGAAACTGTCAAATTTGTTACTATGTGGTGTTTCAAAATGGACCAAGTCCATAATGACTAACCTACAAGGAGCTAAGATAGTAACCACCATAGGACTTTCATTTTTTGTTCAGCATAGTAATATACAGGTATGGTACCTCCTGGCTCTATGGGCAAACCAACCAGTCAACATTACATTTTCTTCTACACCTTGTACTTTGAAAAGGACCACAGATAGGGAGATGTATTCTCTGTGAACTGAATGCTTCACTCGTGCTCTAGTTTTCCACCCTGATCTTTGGAATTTTTGGGCAGAGAAACAACAGACCCTCTCACTATATCAGCATCACCTTATTTTGGTTATCTTGGACGTTTACCAAGTGCTGGATATTCAAGTTTGGATAATTATACCATCTCAAACCTGGATGCAAAGTTACTGTCTGATACTGAAAGGCGTTACTCAAAGGAAGAGTTAGATAAGATTTCAGTAGCGCTTTCCTCATTGTCGCGAGTTTCATTTCTCACTGGAGAGTTTCCCATTGCTCATGGATGTAGCTTCACTCAAACTATCTTCAATGGTAAGCCCTAGTATTGTTTACGACTTTTCTAGTCTTGATTTTCCTGCATTTGGAAACAAGAAGATTGTCATGTTATTGTGATACCATTTTACCATTTGCTGACAGAAAAGAGGACTAGAAATTAAAAGGTCACCGTTTTAACAAAGTTACACACAGGATTTTTATGAAATTAATACAATTTGCATTTCTTTGGTCAAAATTTTTCCATACAGATTTTGTAGGTTGATTATCTGACTTGCTGTCTTTCAACAGCTTTCAATGTGATGGTTGGAGTTGGGCTTCTTTCTATGCCTTATACTGTGAAAGAAGGAGGCTGGGCAAGCTTACTCATTTTGGCTATTTTTTCATGTGTGTGTTGCTACACGGCTACTCTTTTGAAACAATGCTTTGAGAGCAAAGAAGGCGTCATAACCTACCCAGACATAGGAGAAGCTGCTTTCGGGAAATATGGGCGCCTTCTAATATCTGTGAGTTTCTTAAAACTTACTATGGCCAATGCTATAACTTTTAGTTACCACTAGGGTATGAGCACTAGGCAAGCCTGTGATCCAGATATTTTAATATATATTTTGTATATCAAGATTAACATGAATTAAGTAGTCAGCTATTGAGTTGCATCGTTCATGGAACTGCTCGTCATGCATCTTCAGTTAGTAGACCTGGTATGTTAAATTCTGTTCTCATCTAAAACTTGCTCATTTTCTAGAAAGTTTGATAAAAAAGTGTTTTGAAAATGAAAGGAATGTGATATTCATATGGCTTTGTTTATGTTTGAGCTTTCACAAGTCTAATATTATTGTAATCTTGGGCTTTGGTGCAGATTGTTTTGTACACAGAATTATATGTAAGTGCAACTCTGACTTTTTCTCTCTGTTTTCCTGCGTTATATGTTGATTTGTTGTCAAGAAACTTATTGAAATTTCGCACTTTGCAGTCATATTGTGTGGAGTTTATTATTTTGGAAGGTGACAATCTTACCAGACTATTTCCTGGAACATCTCTGGATTTCAGTGGCTTGCAGCTTGATTCTAAGCACTTTTTTGGAATTCTTGTTGCTCTTATTATACTACCAACTGTTCTGTTAAAGGATTTTCGTCTGATCTCATACCTTTCAGGTTTTGCAATCTTTCTCTGTCAAGTGTCACCAGTGAAGTATTGAAGATGTGATAACTGATTATTTTTTCCCTTTATTTGTCTTTTCTGAAATTTGCTGCAGCTGGAGGAGTTTTAGCAACCATTATAGTTGTTATCTGCTTACTTTTCGTCGGTACGGCAGGTGGCATTGGGTTCCATCATTCTGCTCCATTGGTGAACTGGAGTAACATTCCTTTAGTGATTGGTGTGCATAGCTTCTGTAATTCTGGTCATTCTGTGTTTCCAAACATCTACCAGTCAATGGCTGACAAAACAAAATTTTCAAAGGCAATAACAACATGGTACAACACATTGGATAGGTTTCAAATACATGCCATTTTTGTTGCCTTTATGATGCCTTAAACCTTTCTTCTTGTCTTCCAGCTTTATCCTCTCCTTTTTGGTTTATGGAGGTGTTGCAGTCATGGGGTTTCTCATGTTTGGTGAAGCTACAGTGTCTCAGATAACGTTGAATATGCCACCACATTCTCTGGCCTCAAAAGTTGCAATATGGACTACTGTAAGTATGATTCGGGTCCTTTTTCAGGATTCTAGTAATCCCTTTCCTGAGCATAATTTAGTAAACATCTAAATGGTTTCTGAACATTCATTATCACCATGATGCAGGTTACAAATCCACTCACCAAATATCCTTTGGGAACTAGCATTGAGTTAAAGAGTAGACTTGAGTTTTTAATATAAGAATGTAGATTAAACTTAGTACTGTTGAAAAACATTTATATGGTAATGCAAGAAGAACTCGAGGGAGTTGAGACATGAAAGTCTATTGAACATGAAGCGTCAACTAGAACTTCAATCCAAATTGAAACTTTCTTAAGAAGGCTAGCCTTTGCGATTAAAGAAAGGAAGGCAACCGAAAGCTGATGGTTTGGATTACAATTGAAGAAGACTTCTGATATTCCATTAAAAGATAGACGTGAGTTTCTTATTTAAAAATGCAAATTGACTGACTTAATGCCGGGGCCAAAAAGCTTTCAAAGGGTGTATACTTGATTACTAAACGTAGCAAAATCTGTTTACATCGTTTTATTCTTTAGTTTCTTTTATCATCTCTTTTGGATCCTTGACAATGAACAAATATGCATTGTTGGTAAACCCATTTGTCAGGGGCATAGAAGAGCTATTGCCAGTTGGAGTTGCTAACAGTTTTTGGTGTTTCGTGCTTCTGAGAATAGCAGTCGTTATGTCTACTGTTTGTGTTGCTTTTCTTCTTCCATTTTACGGCAAGTATTTAGCTTTATTTTTAGTTTAAGTTGTTAGTATCTTCTCATGTTATCGGAACATGGGTCTAAAGAATATCCTAGTTTACATTTGGAGGTAAAAGAAAATGCTTCTGCTGTTTCATGCTTGTATTGATAATTTAATATATTTCAACAATAATCACTTTAGAGATTTCTAAAGCTAAACTCTGACTACAATGTGATTCTTCTTGAAACATTAATACCATAGGCGGTTCTTATGTTATACAAAGCAAAAATGCTCCAAGTAACGGGGCCAACACAGTAATGAGGTTGTTCATACTCCAACAGTAGTCATAATATTCCTACAAAATGGCCTCAAAACCACCTAAGGAGGTCTCTGCAACAATTATTTATGATAAAGAGTATCCTTTTTTGAGCTTCTAATGCTCTTAAAGCACAGTTATTGACTTCATTGTATTACTTACTGCAGCTCTTGTCATGTCTTTGATGGGTTCTTTACTCTGCATACTTGTGGTGAGTACAAACTTCTAACATGCACAATATCGTATGGAATATTAAAATACTTCATATCAGCAGCTAGAGAAATTCATCTTTTCTGTAGGATTCTTATCTTTGATAACAAGTAATCTTTTATCTTGTGCCATTCTTGTTTAACTTTTCAAAGAAACATCTCGATTCTTATAACGATTTGAAAAACTGTTGGAAATAACAGTTCAGAACAATCAATGTTGGAGCTTCTTACCGTTCAAAGGGCAATCTGTAACTTAAAAAAAAAAAAAGTCATTGAATATTCTTATGAAAACATTCCCCTTTCTTTTACCTGAAACAGCATAATGTTATGCTCTGGGTTGGCTTCAGCTGTCTGACGTGAAATCGGTCAGGAGTACAGTTACAAGATAAGTTATGAGCAAGCAGCCTATGAAATGGAAATAAAATGTATATTAGAACAAAATAAAAAGTTGAATTATTTGATATTTGGGGTGAAAATAGTTCTAGTTGTTTCTTTAAAACTAAAAAGTATGCATTCACTTTCACCTCAGGAATTTAGTTTGTTTCTGGTATGCAACCTGCATCCTCTTCCAATAATATTTTCTATCACCTTTGTAATGAGTTCAGTGATTATTTCGTTTGGAATTCAGACATGCTTAGCTTGGTTTTATTTGCCATAATACAGGCAGTAATAATGCCACCTTTGTGCTTCTTGAGGATTTTGGGGAAGAAAGCAACAATGATCCAGGTTATAAGATTTCCTAACTTCATGTTACTTATTAAGTAATTAGTAATGGCAGCTTTTTTTCCCCCTGATGAATTCTTATTTTACCTCGGATTGTTACCGAACCACTATAAATTCAGATCGACTGGGAATGTTTAAGATTTCCATCATCAACGAACAAACCAGTTTAAGATTTCCACCATCAATGAACAAACCAATTAATAGCACTGAATTTGCATTCTTAGCTGCAACTTACTCACTCTAATGATTTTACATTCTCATTTTTTCTGATATTCAGGTTGTTCTAAGTTGGATAATCCTCCTATTCGGTATCCTCTCGGCAATTATCGGAACGTATTATTCGTTATCATCCATAGCAAAGCAATACTAAAGCTCTGAGCATCACATACTTGCTCTGCATCATGTTCACAGTTCTTCAAATTCCTGGTTGGAGCAAGGAAACTGTACTATTCCAGCATTGAAGTTCATGTTTGTTCCAAGTTCTTATTAGATGTGGAAAGTCTCTATTTGTGAAACTTGTTCTTTGCTTCAAGTGGGATTGTTAGATGGTCAAGATTTGTAGCAGCCACATGGAGATATAGCTTAAACAACATTTAGATATGGTAATCTTAGGTCTTAGTAAGGTGACAATGAACCCTTTGTTACAAGAGGTTACATTTTATTATGCATTACTCTCTTGTTTTGGCCCTTTGGGACATTAGTGGTGAATTATTATGCTTGCTTAAGAATATGTACTTGTCTCACTCTTTACATGAATTATAATCAACAATATCTTTTACGGTTGAAGTAGATTAAAATTTTATTTAAGTCTTAACATAATTAAAGATCTGCAACAAATAAACAGGTTTAAATTAAAAAATAACGATTTTAGATATTTTTATGGTTTTAATTTTTCATAATGATTTAATAGACAGAATTTAAATAAAATAACAACTTTTGTCTCTATAAAATTATAATTAATATAAAATTAAAGCTGTTATAAATTTTATTTTAATTATATCTTTTATAAAAGAAGTTATAAATAATAAAATTTTACTTCCATTGTATATCTAATATTATATAAATTATAAAAGAATATGCTTTTATCCTATTTTATGCAAAAAAAACAAATTAATAACATTTATAATACATAAAAGTCAATATAAGAATTTATATTCATATTATTATTTACTATAAAAATCAATAGC
Organism: Erythroxylum roraimae; assembly: GCA_027568915.1. Taxonomy (NCBI): domain Eukaryota; kingdom Viridiplantae; phylum Streptophyta; class Magnoliopsida; order Malpighiales; family Erythroxylaceae; genus Erythroxylum; species Erythroxylum roraimae. The sequence continues at coordinate 2,371,004 of JAOSBL010000210.1, forward strand.
TATTATTGAGAGTTTGAAAACATTATAACTTTTCAAAACACAAAAATATATTATACTCAATTTAGAAACTCAAAAAAGAAAAAAAGAAAAAGAAAAAGAAAAATAGTACCTACGTATTATTTAATTAATCGAATTTATTTTTTTAATTATTAGTTTATATAAATTTAGTAATAATAATAATAATAATTTGCAACATCCCCTAAAAAAAAAAAATAATTTGCAACAAAAATCAAGAGTTTGAAACAATAATCCATTTTCCAGGCCACAAAAATATATTACTTCCAATTTAAAAACCCAAAAAAGCAAGAAGAAGAAAGAAAAGATTTCCTTTCCCTTCCTGTCCTGTCTCTGTCTGTCTCTCTCTTTCTATCACATCTATGACTCATTCAACGCGACACAGCCCCACCTTCTTTCTCTTGTAGCCCCTGCCTGATTCTTTCTCAACCTCTCTCTGTCTCTCTGGATTCAATTTGTCAAGTAAACGACACCGTTGCAGGGAAATTTCTCAGAAGGTTTCGTTGACAGCAACATTTGAAAAGCTGAATCTTTGTTCTGTGGTGACCAGCCCACCAACGTGGTCGTCCTGTCGGTTGGGCGGTGTCTGCATGGCGGTTTGCGACGAAGACTCAAAAGGGTATTTGGATCGCTAAGACTCGAAGCATGTTTGCCTTCTTTATTTAAAAGTTTGCTTTTTTTTTTTAGTTCCAAAGTTTCGACCTTCTGGAGAGTGTTTGCATGGCGGTTTGTGACAAGGACTGAAAAGGGTATTTGGAGCGCAAAAAGTTGAAGCTTTTTTCGCCTTTTTTGGTTTCAAAGTTACTTTATTTGATCAAAAGTTTGATCTTTTATGTTCATGGTTGCTTGGGTTTGACAGAGATAGAGTGAAAATGATTGGTATCGGTTGTTGTTGTAATTGCAATAGAGATACCTGTAATTAGTTGTATAGATAACGAACAAAGGTAAGTTTTTGAAATGTCTGAATTGGTGGCTAGAACGGTTGCCACCAGCAACCTTATGAGGACGGTTGCCGCCTTGTTGCTGGGTAAGTTGCACCTTTCGCTCTTTCATAAGGATTTTTATTTCTGATTTTGCCCTTCATTTAAATGCTTGATAAATTTCCATTATTGGGTTGGTTTATGTTACTTGGGTAGAGGATGGTTGTAAATTTTCGATTTGGAAGCAAGAAATATGCAGGAATTGTGCCATCCTCTTTCTGCTTGTGTTTGCGTTCAGTTTAAGAGAAGCTTTCATTTTTGGATCATACACTTCACCAAGTCAATGGTGTTGAAGCCAGATGCACATGGTGCCTTTGTACATTAAAAAGTTCTCACGAAGAATTCAGGCACTAGTAGTTACACAATCAAGGAAGGAGGAAAGGGGGTAAAATTGTGAATTAAACAAAATTTAATTAAAATGCAAAATTGAAAATTAACTAATAGCAAAATAATGAGAATTTAACAATTAAATGGAATAAATCTTAGTTTTTGGTCTCTTTTATTATTGAACTTGTGTTGATCATTGATACTAAAAATAATCAATTTATTGGTTAAGCATTCGCGTGGTAATTTTTTGTTACATATTTTCTCTTATGTTTCGCTAATTAAAATATGTATTCGAATGAACTCTTATTAATTAATAACCTGGATATGATTTCATATTTAATTAATTAATAACTTTACGAATCAAGAAAATCGACGAATTAGACAACATATATACGATGTATGTTTAGCCTATACAACTATTTTTACTAGAATTATGTCCTTAACAAAGTAGATAAAAATCCTAATTATTACTTTTGATTAAAAGAATTGAACGTCAACTTGTTTAATTTAGTAATTGATTGAATAAAATCACAAACTAGTTGTGAACCTAGCTGTAAAATCAAACAATCAAATAATAACCTAAAAAAATAATTAATACTTGACTAATAGATCGATTCAAACAAAGAACGAAAGTCTCACAATATTCAGAGTTCAATAATTGAGATTCTGTAAACCAAAAAATAAGAGTTAATTATCTAACATCACAATTTTTTAAATTTATTTGAGACTATCAGCGTTTGGGGATCAGATCTTCTGGCTCCTTATTCTGGCCCTATCCTGTCCTCTTTTGATCCCACAGGGTAGGGCTAGAATAAGGGAGACAGAGGATTTCAGCTGCTGCATGGGATCAGATCCTCTAGCCCTATCCTGTCTCCTTTTGATCCAAGCCATTCATTTATGTGGCCCTATCCTGTCCCCTTATTCATGGATCGTCTTGATGAGACATTTTCGTAGACAGTAAAGTTGTATGCAAGTCCTTTTTTTTTTTCCCTTCTGTTCCTTCTCCTTGGTTCTTTTTGGGCACCTGAAGTAAAAGGGAGATCAAGTGCTTTTGTGTCATCTTTTCAATTAGTATCGTCCCTCATGCACACTTATTAAGAGTCAATTCTAATTAGTGTGCTATTGAAAATGACGACGGCAGCTCTGAGAGTCTTGTTGAGGTTCTTATGATCAACTCAAACAGTGGACCTGGCCTCCTATTTCCAAAGGTATAATTCATTTGTGACCCCAGAATCAAGTCGTTCATTGGAAGGGTGATGTATACGTAGTTTTGATATGCTATTCATTTTCCTTTTCCAAATGAACTTTTTGGCTACTTTAAAAAAGTTAAAACTGTAAGATTTGCAAATGTTTTTTGTGAATCTGACGTTAAAATTTTAATGTCAATGTGTACAGTGTATTTATACAGATGGTTCAATGGATTTCATCTATTGATCTGAAATTGTTACAATCCAATGGCTAAGATTTATAACTGACTCTGACAAACTAAGATTACAGCAGATATTCTTTGTTATAAGGATTTACGTGTGTGTTGTGCAGGTGTATGGTGAGGTTGTTGGAATCCTCTAGAAGCAACAGAGCAGACTTGGATTTCTACTTGCTTGGTTTTCGTTTGGGCTGGCTGGCTGTTTTCTTCTTGGGTCAAGTTATTAACCGACCCATATGTTTTATCTCCATCTTTCCCTCTCAAGCGAAAATGGGGATGGACGGAGACATTGAGCTTGGACAGTAACGCCATTGATCGAATCGTCGTGAGAGGCTTAGTAAGTAAATCCGCTACTTGATCTTCTGTGGGTATGTAACGAACTTCCAATTCTTTCTTCTCTATTCTGTCTCGTATGAAATGCACATCAACCTCGATGTGTTTCGTCCAAGCATGAAACACCGAATTTAGGGCTAGAGACCGTGCTCCATTGTTATCACACCAGAGAATCGGTATGTGTTTTGAAAGTGAACCCTAGTTCCTTTAACAGTGAGTGCAACCATAGTACCTTTGCAGAGAACTGAGCTAGGGCTCGATATTCGGCTTCGGTGCTAGATCTAGCCACTGTAGTTTGTTTCTTGGACATCCAGAACACTAGATTACCCCCTAGGAAGATACAACCACCAATTGTCGACTTCCTATCGTCTGGATTCCCACTCCAATCTGAGTCACTATAAGCCTGTAGAGGGAGAGGATTGTCCAAGGGCCGAAAGTGAAGAGCGTAACCAGTGGTTCCCTTGAGATACCGTAAGACCCTCTTGCAAGCAACCCAGTAGGAGTCAAGAGGCGTAGAGAGAAATTGACTTAGACGATTCACTGTATAACTAATGTCGGGTCTTGTATGGCATAGGTATTGAAGAGCACCGATAGTGCTACGGTAAAGAGTGGGATTTGCAAATGGAGTACCATCAACAGCTGAAAGCTTAGTTCCGGTGGCTAGTGGAGTGGAGCAAGGAGTGCAATCCGTCATGATGGCCCTGGCCAGAATATCAAGCGTGTATTGCATCTGTGAAAGGTATAGGCCCGAGTCATTTTTGTATGCTTCAAATCCAAGAAAATGACTTATACTGCCAAGTGTTTTCAATGCAAATTTTGTGTTTAATTGCAATATTATTGAACTGATTGCTGTAGTAGAATTTCCTGTTACTAGGATGTCATCGACGTAGATTAGGATCAATATGATAATGCCGTCTGTAGACCTGTAGAATAGAGAAGTGTCTGATAATGATTGTTGAAAGTCCCACTGTAGAAGAGTGGACTTGAGAGTAGTGTACCAAGCTCTTGGAGCTTGCTTAAGGCCATAGAGAGCCTTATCTAACCTGCACACATGGTTAGGAAAAGTAGAATCCTCAAAACCCTCTGGTTGTTTAACAGAGATCTCCTCAGCCAAAGCCTCATTTAGGAATGCATTATTTATATCAACCTACTGAATGTCCCAGTTATGACTTACTGCAAGAGGTAGAATGACCCGAATTGTGGATGATTTGACTACTAGGTTATATGTTTCTGTGAAATCAAGCCTTGGTATTTGCTTGAACCCTTTAGCTACAGATTGTGCTTTGTATTTTGCAATTGCTCCAGTAGAGTCAACTTTATTCGAAACACCAACCTAGTTCTAAGAATCGGTTTAAAAGAGTCATAGGGCACCAAATGCCATGTGATATTCCTCTGCAGAGCCTGAACTTCCTCAAACATTGCTTGCTTCCATTTAGGATCAGATAGAGCAATAGCAGTTGATTTTGGTTCGGAATATTTTTGTGCTGATGGAGAAAGAGATGTATTGTATGCTTTTGGCTTGAAAATGCCACTCTTAGAACGAGTTTGCATAAGGTGTACATTGGAGACACTAGGAGGAACCAAATGGTTAGGAGAAAAGGATGTGGATTCTGGAATAAGAGTAGAATGAGTTACCTGATTTGATGTCTTTAAGGGAGAGGACTGCAGAGAGGTATCTACTGTAGGGGAGTGCAGTGGAATGACCTGTAGAGTATCTGTGAGTGCGGAAATGGGTAGGCTAGGAGGGGTAGTAGCAGATGGATTAGGTTTTGAAAATAAGGTAGAATATGGAAATTCTGTTTCATTGAAGGTTACATGTCTAGAGATGTAAAAGTGGCTTGTAGCATTTGTAACCTTTGTGAATGGGACTGTATCCCAAAAAAATACATTTGCTGGTGTGGTATCCAAACTTACGTTTATTGTAGAATCGAAGAAAGGGGAAACAAGCACAAACGAAGATTTTGAGATGAGTATATGAGGGTAGTTTGTTGAATAACTTCTGAAATGGTGATTTATATCCTAACACAAGGGTAGGGAGATGATTGATAAGGTATGTAGCTGTTTGAAAAGCCTCTAACAAAAATTGTAGAGGTAAGTTGGCATGAGAGAGTAATGTGAGTCCAGTTTCAGTCACATGCCTATGTTTTCGTTCTGAAATGCCATTTTGCTGATGGGTATAAGGACAGCTGAAGCGTGTTTGGATTCCATGTGCAGCAAGAAATGGTTTTAAAACTGTAAATTCCCCTCCCATGTCACTACGTAAGGCCTTAATTTTATGATTCAGCTGCAGTTCAACAAATGCTTTAAATTGAATGAATGCTGCCATGGTTTTTGATTTTTGTTTTAGGGGATAAATCCAAGTAAATCTAGAAAAGGCATCGACAAATATAAGATAGTACCTATGCCCATTTGTAGAAAGAAAAGGACTAGGTCCCCAAACATCTATGTAAACTATTTCTAGAGGTTTTGTGGCAGAAATTTCATGTGTCTGAAAAGGTAGTTTGTGTTGTTTGCCATATTGACATGAATCACAAAATTGTAAAGAAGAATTGGCAAACTGAAATTTGTAATTCATTGACTGTAAAATGTGTTTTAATACAGTAGCATTTGGATGCCCTAAACAAGCATGCCACTCATTTACACTTGATTCAACTAATAATGCAGAAAAGAAAGTAGAGAATGAAGGTTGTATTAGCCATCTATGAGTAGGAACTGGTTTAAGGCTGTACAGGCTATTCTTGAGCAGTCCCTTGAGTAGAATCCTCCCTGAAATTTTGTCCTTAAAAACACAACAAGAATCGTTAAACTCAACAATAATCTTATTATCTTTTGGCAATTGAGAAATGCTTAATAGATTTTTGGTTATTTTAGGCACATGAAGAATGTTGTTTAACTTGATAGGAGAAACGGAGGATGAAGACAGATAGGATGAGCCAACATGTGATATGGGGAGTTTAGAACCATTACCAACTGTTAGTTGTTCTTTGCCTGTGTAAGTATTCTGAATACTGAGATTGGAAAGATCAGCTGTAACGTGGTTTGTAGCACCACTGTTAACAAACCAATTAGGGTCAGAGGTAGCATCTGATGGGTTGTGTGGGGTGGATTGATGAGCAATGTAGGCTTGTTGGGTGGGAGGAGTGGACTGCTGAGTAGGGTTGTAAGGTCGGTGGCCCTACCAATTAGTGTCAAATCGTTTATAGCACTTTAGAGCATCATGTCCTGGTTTGTTGCAGAGTTGACAGGAAATTTTACGAGATCTACCCCCTCGTCCTCTATTTCCTCTGCCACGATAGGGTCCTCGACCACCAGTAGGAGCACGATTAGAGTTTTGAGAGTAGGTTGCCATGTTGGCATTGGTGTTCAACAGTGAGATTTGAGAATGAACATGTTGTTGCTTAAGTCTAGTTTCGTGCATCATGAGAGTATAGAGAACATCCTGAAGAGATGATAGAGCCATAGAGTTTGTTAACATGACCACTACTGAATCATACTCTGTTATGAGGCCAACACTTTATAAGAAGTATCAGCGTTTCCAACATGGCAAGTTCAGAAGACAATCCAATGTGGCATCCCACTAAGCAGCTA
>JAOSBL010000210.1:2377772-2403205 GCA_027568915.1 Erythroxylum roraimae
CTTGCATGGATTGATTTTTTCAGAAATTATAAACTCGAGTATTCACTCACAAAGGTCCCGGGTTCCCTTACGAGCCGAAAAACATAGGTAGGCCTAAGAAAACACCAGCAAAGCCGAATTCTAGACCCCAAACCAGATCCTCTCGTAACATACTCACTCCCTAAACCACTGAGAGCACTTAGGATTAATTCTTGTTCCGAAACAACATACCCTGCCACCTTGAGAGAGTCACCTATAGACTTAACTTGTTGAATATAATCAGAAATAGTAGACGCTCCTTTTTGTAGAGAAGAATGCCTTTGTTTGAGCTGCAAGACCTTGACAAGAGAGGTTTGTGCATATAATCATATTAAAATTTGCCAAAGCTCTTTGGAAGAGCTGGCATGATTCACTTGGCCAATTACAGACTCACCAATAGTAGTGAGCAACCAGCACAGCAGTAGTTCATCCACTCTTGTCCATGACTTGTGTGCAGGATTGGGGATGAAAACAGATTCTGCAGAAGTGTCATAATGAGGAGGAGAAATCAAGGCTGGAGGATATTCATGATCTGATGAGATATACATCTCCAGATCTAGGGCGCGTATAGTAGCCAATATTTGAGGACGCCAGTTAAGATAGTTGGTTTGATCAAGCTTTAATGGTAGGTTGAAATTAAGTGTTTTGGCAAGGGCTGAAAACTCAAGAGAGGTAGAGGATGGAGAAATGGTGATGCTGGTATCTGTTGTTGAAGATGAGGCCATTGCAATATTAGACGATTAGTCAATGGATAGCTCTGATACCATGTAAGATTTGTAAATGTTTTTTGTGAATCTGACGTTAAAATTTTGTTGTCAATATGTACAGTGTATTTATACAGAGGGTTCAATGGATTTCATCCATTGATTGAAATTGTTACAATCCAATGGCTAAGATTTATAACTGACTCTGACAAACTAAGATTACAACAGATATTCTTTGTTATAAGGATTTACGTGTGTGTTGTGCAGGTGCATGGTGAGGTTGCTGGACTCCTCTAGAAGCAACAGAGCAGACTTGGACTTCTACTTGCTTGGTTTTCGTTTGGGCTAGCTGGCTGTTTTCTTCTTGAGTCAAGTTGTGAACGGACCCGTATGTTTTATCTCTATCAAAAACATCCCTGTAGGATAAATTCTTACTCAATAATAATTTTATAATAGTATCTGTGAACAGCTTGGCATTTTTCTCTTTGAGGTGTCTAAATAGTCCCTTTTTTCATATCTTTGAAGTCCTACATTGAGTTTCTCTGTGGCTGCTGGCTTTCAAGTTTTCTACTCTTTATCTGAAGAATTTTTTGATTGGATTTCATACTGAACTTCCACAAGCTTCATAATAAGATTTCATTTTAACAATGTCCCATTTGTGAGTTCTTTCCTATATGCTAGAAAGATATTAGGTGTGGCATTGTTCTAATTGCATTTCCACCTATCATGTTAGTTTTACTAATATTCCATTGTTTAAAGTTTGCAGAGATTTAATCCAAAGGATAGATTGCCTCTATGATTTGTTCGAAATCACTTGCCAAGGTTGTTATTTATGTCAAATGCATTAAATTGAGAATGTCAAACTTGTATTTGGATAGTTATAGCTAGAGAGTAAATACGTGATAATACAGGCTTAAATTTTGTATCTCATTAATCAATTGAAAATTATTCAGTTAGTAGTAGGCTTCATCAGTTATTGCTTTTCCTGATATCAGAGGGATTACAGGTCTGAGTTGCCGAGTTCTCAGTATAGTGCAATGTGATCAGTAACATCCTTGTGTTCACCTGGGAGAAGTTCCACTATTTTAATCCCCAGCTATGCTTGAATTGATGTGATAAAATGATTGGATAACACCCATATTTGCACACGATTTTCATCCTCACGAAAGTTAGTGTTCCTGGTCTTCGTTATAAACTACTGATCGTCTGTTCCATGCTGTTCTCGTCGTCATATCTCTTCAATCCTCTCTTTCTAAGTTGTGGACATTCCTATCTGACTAGTGTATTAATCATTTCTCAACAAGCCACTTGTTCCCATGATGTCCTGACAATTGTAAGATAAATGATATAGCATACTGGCACACTACATACTTCTTTTCGTATTTCTTTACTTCTTGGTTAGACATTCAGATGATGGTCTCTTGAAATACTTTCTTCATTAAAAATCGCTTTCTGCTTTGTTATTGAAATGTGGTTCAAAGGAATGATAAACATTTTAGACCATGCTGTTCCTAATATCTAACATATATGCCAGCCTTTATTTCAGCATTTTCTGGGGCATTAAGAAGTCAAAAGCAAAACCCTCCAGGATAAATTCAGTCCAGAAGGTTTATGCAAAGCTTCCATGTTTGCGTTGCTTGTGAAGGAAGAGCTCGAATCTTGGCCTGAACAGAGTATGCGCCAGAGAAGTTGGCTAACTGTCCGTGAGGCTCAAGAGTGTTGCCGCTACAAATGGATGAGAGATGCTCTTGTGGAAGATTTCACAAAATGGCATTATGACCAAATGGTTAGTGCGTCGCACAAAGAGAACCACTTTGGTACCTCTCCCACATCCTAAAGCAACAGCATATTAGTTCAAACATCCTTGGCATGGGGGCAGCAGTTTGAAGCTGATTTTGGTGCATTTGTCCCCTCAGATGATTTTTCCTTTCTTTAATCTCCTTCCTGTTTTGTTTTTCCCTTTTTATTCAAAGATTAATTATAGGCAATGAAAAAGGAAATGACAAATTTCATTAATTGTTTACTGATAATTTTCTTTGCTTTCTTTCCTGTATTCTTCTTGCTCAACAGTGATTTTGTTGCATAAAGAAGGAAAATGGAAAATGGTTAATAGTTTTGAGTTGCTGATTCGTTAAATACTTCGTCTGATATAGTTAGTCAATTCTTACGTGCATTCAATAAGGGAGCAATCGTTGCGATTGCAATTTGATATTGTATTCAAGAGGCCATGGATCCCCACTGGTTGAACTTAAAAGTTTGTTACCAGAAGCATAAAAATAGAAACAGAGCATTAATGAAAGGCTCAAACCCAGAGAAAGCCTTTACAAGGGTTTAACTGTGAGCCGATACTTGACGTGATTTCGCCTTCATCTCATGAGCAGCTGTCTCTTTCTCTGCCGCATTCCATCTCAAGCAAAACTCGCCTGCCCACCAAAGTTGCATTATTGATTGTTTTGGTGCTCTACCTGGGATTCAATTTTCAGGAAAAAGTGACAACTTTGGACTTGTTAGGAAGATGTCCATCATTAGAAGTCAAAGAAGCATTCAAATACAGCTTCTTCAAAGGCTGTCGGGTGCTGACAACTCTGCATCTACTCAAAAGCCTTCGTCGCAATCTCCTGAAGCCAGCAATATGTTATCTTTGCCTTAGAAAAAGCATCGAGAAGATATCCTTTCTCTTATCGGTACATCTGCTTTCATTTCCCAACTTATTGGTGCAGAGTTGGAGTTAAGAGAATGTAAGGTTTGGCTATCAGATCATCCATGCTTGATTTCTCCATCACTCCCAGTTCTCTAGTTTCGGTAATTTTGTTTCTTTTTCTTAATCGCGTGATAAGCATTTCTCTTTGGGACGACACCGAACGGAAAATTGTGATTGAAGATGTTGCACAAGATAAAGATTATTTTCGTTGGTACTGAATAAACAAACCTAACTCATTCTTGCAGGTGAATCTCCGTTCTTCAGGAATGAGATTTACAATTAGCCATCCTGTTAGTTGTATATCTATTAAATGCACTGCACAACTTGGAATATAATTCTTGGGGGGATGGGGGGTGGGGTGTTTGGGGGTGGTACTACTTTGCTCTTGCTACAATTTTTCCTTCTTTCAAGGTCTAGATAACTATATCTGGCCACTGGGTTATAGAAGGAATTATTGTTTCTAATTTGCTTCTTTTATATATTAAGACCTGAATGCGGAATGTTCCTCAGTACAAGCAATTTTATACTGGTGATCTGATTCTGTCTTTGACATTGCCATTGTTCAGAAGCTTCCTACTTTACGTTTTAGCTATTTTCCCATTTCTGGCAGCTTCAAATCAACAATTTTATCCTCTTTCTTTTGTTCCTCGCACATTTTGATCTGCAGATTTTCCGCGAATGGAATGCAGTTGTCTTCAATCCTATGTTACACGCTTGGAAGTCCTGATTCAGGCAGGCTTTTGTTTGTATACCCTATTCACATTCCACATCGTCTTGGTCATGAGATGGGAAGAAGAAATTATGTACGAACAGTAATTTAATTCATAACTGTCAAGAATTGTATTTGGAGCTGGTTATTTGTAGGCTTGGGGTTAAAAAGAAAAGCACTGTGAGGCCCCCTATCAATCTTTCTGTTGAAAAAACTTGGCAGACAAACAGGAAATGAGATAATGTCATCCCCTAAGACACTCCTGTGTCTGTTAAAGCTCGTCTCTCCTTGACATAATCAATCTGATTCACCAGCATGTGAAGAAGCAACTTCCTGTTCATCTGATCAACCTGATGTATATGATGAGTTATTTGATATCAGAGAAGTTTTAAAGGATGAAAGCACCAGGCATCTTCTGTAGACTTTGGGGAAATCTTGTTAACTATCCAATTCTGAGTGCAAAACATTCTCCTTGTCACAAATGCAAATGAAAAGTCCTCAAAGGTCATCTTGCAAGATTTAAAGAGAGAAAGTAGTCATACTTTGGAACCCCAAACACCTAACCTAATGGACCCTGAGAAAGATGCTTTTCCAGTAGATCGTTCGACACAATTTGTGCAGGTTAAAAGTGAGAATTTAAAAACTGTTGCGGGAGGTGATCTGTTGATCTTGGGTGGTTTAGATAAAGAGTATGCAGTTCTGAAGGACATAAGTATATCACCAAGGAATAGCACTTTGTCCAGGTATGTCATTTTAGTTATATTTTCTTGAGATTATGCTTGAGTTATTGTGTTATAATTTCAACTGTGGCATTTTCAGCTCCTCTCTCATTCTTTTGAACTCTGGGCTGACGATGAAAATGGGGGAACCTTATAGGTTCGTTAAAAGTAACTTGCTTGGATTCCTCAAGAGTTAAATGGAAAGTGGGTACTAAGAGTGGGTTGATAACCTGCAGCGGAAGGCATTCTACACAATAAGGTAGAAACTTCAGATCCTGCATGGACGAAATGGAAGATATTATCGCTAGTAGGTGATACTGAGAAGAGGTTAAATTTCATTGATGGAAGCAGTGGAATGGCCTCAAAAGCATCAGGATGCATTTGAGCTCATTGGTATTTGACCCTCAACTGGAATTCTGATGTTTGGTCCACCTGGTTGTAGCATAACTGTTGTTGTCTTGCAGTTGCTTCTGAAGCAGGACTAGATTTCCTTTCTGTGAATGGTCCAGAGCTTTAATTTGCTCTATATTACACTGTTTTACATTTCCCTATATTATCTTTGGCATGAACAAACATTCAATTTGGATACAGGTCCTTATCAAAGAGTTAATGTTACTGTTATTGCTGCCACAAATTGCCATACAAGATTGATCCATCCCTTTTTAAGACCAGGCACTCTCAACTCCTTCACCATGCACAAATTCATCTGCGATTCTGCAGCATCACACATTTAATGAGTGGAAATTCAAGCATGACGGTTCGATCAAATGCTATACGACAGACCTTCAAGTGAGTTTTACAGAAATGACATGTTCAACACAGTTCTGATATGAACATAAAAGAGCTAGCTTGTCTCACTGATGGCTGTACTGGAGGTCAAAATATCATTATCTGCCGTGAGGCTGCTATTGCAGCAACTGAGGTTTTGTATACTCGTTATGTCTGTTCATTTATCTTTTGTTGTCTTGTTTGTTGATTCATTTCTGGGAGAGAAATAATGCATCAGAAGTAACAATGGAGCATCTAAAGACAGCAATTAGACGCATTCAGGCAAAGAGAGATTGACTGTTATGAAGAGCTATCATCTAAATTTCAAAGGCTGGTTTGCTCTGTTGATAGATGGGACAGATTAGCTTATCCGAATTGTTCAAATAGATCAAATTGGTTTTCAATCTGGTAAATCGTTTCCCTATTCTTTTGCTCATATCTAAGCAACCATCCTTTTCTTTCTTTTTCTTGTTCTTGGATTTTTCTTTTGTTGTTGCTATGATTTGGCAGGATCCCAGTAAAATCAACCGTCCAATTCTTATACCATTTGCTCAAAATATACTAAAAGTGAATAATCACAAGTTTGAATCAGTCCAAATTTCTCCACTTTTTACATGTGAAATTACACTGCCTGCTTAAAGGTCTATATTTGAATAATCTTTGTCAGTATAGTGGTGATATCACTATCTGCAGAAAGTAACATACAAATATAACCACACAATTTTGAATTTTCTGTGAAGTGATCTTACAGAGATAACCCCACTTGGTGCTGTGAATTTGTCACGTTGCTCAAGTAGCTATAGTAAACTGCAACTGAAAGTCTCAACCTTTATAAAGTTCTCCTCTTTTTTCTTTTTCTATGACGGTAGAGCTCGCAGCCGCTATACTTGGGAGTGCGTATTGGGCAAGTCACCGGGGCATGTAAAGATAAAGTTCTTATCTTTGCTTAGATGAGTGAAAGGGATAATCACCTTTGGTGTTGTGAATTTGTTATGTTGCATAAGTGGTTACAGTAAACCGCAAATGAAAGTATCAACCTTCTAATTTTTTGGTTCATGATTGGATAAATCAAAGGGTTTTAGGAAAAAGTTCTGTTCTTTGTTTAGATGAATGAAGTGGTGATTATGTAAAAATCATGTAAAAGATTATATTGTTTTTACATATTCTATTAACTAAACCTTATGTTTCTTACATGATATATTTACGTGGTAATTTGATGACCATAATGAGTTGTAGTGATTGTATAATTAAATTGTTAATAACTATACATATTTACTTATTAATAATTAAGCACGTCCTTGAAATAAGAAAAATATATTGGAGTTCACTTATACTTTCGATCCATAGCTTGATTAAGTTTAAGTTTGAGTTTAGTCGCACCTCGGGTTAGATTAAAAAGTTAAAGTTCAACAAATTTTTTTTCAATTTTAAGTTATTTTCAAGTTTTAAGTCAAACTCGAGTTGACTTATATTAGATCTCTTAAAAGTTCAAGTTGATCGAAGCTTTTTGAAACGATAAAAATGCCAAGTCTATCAATGAAAAACTATTAGTTATCATCTACCATCAACTATCATTCTAACAAACCCTAATTTGAAAATATCTTATTGGATTCTAAATGGTCTTTTTCAACAACTTCATGCATAGTATTGTTATACATTTTTAATGATTTTAGTAGAAGCTCTTCTATGATTGGGTGTTGAAATCTTAAAGAGTTAGGTTTGATAGGAAAGAGGGAGAAAGTCACAGAGATAGAGACATCTATAAATTAAAAAAGGAAATTTCCTATTATTAACATGGCCACAAGTCACAACTACTTAATCATTACTTTATTGTTTGATTATAAAATTTGGAAATCACAACGAACATTGTTTATGTAATAAAAAACATTTAATTATTAAGCATTGCTAAAGTTTGTTTAAATTATTGTATTTTGAGACTTTTTTTAACATTTTCTTAAGTTAGAAGGGAACCTAATTTTACTGTAATATCGTTTTCTTAATCTTTTGTATTTGTTAATAAGTATATTTAAAAATTGGGTGGCTTAAAAAAATCAGAAATAATACGTATTTTATTAATTATGTCATAATTTTATACTAAAAAGATTATTGTAAACAAAATGAACACCAAATTTACTGAATTAGTAAATAATCAATTATGTCCAAGTTGATGATTGAAAGAGGTAAGAAAAATCAATATTAATCACAACTTTCAATATAAAACAAATTATATAAAAACCTGAAAAAGGTGAAGTTTAGTAGGTGGAATTGGTATTGATATATCATGTCTTGTCAATAGTGATGTATGATATTCTCCATTGAATGCAAAAAAAACAAAACATGCCCTTTAATGCATTCCAACAAATTCTTTCACACTCTCATAAAACTTGACATCATCTTTTTATCTATGCAATTTTTCAAAATTTACAAAAGTGAAAAAATCTAGTTATTCCCCAAAATGTAATGTTGTAATAAACCAAATTAGTCTTGTTGGGTTATTTTTCTTTTTTTTTTTCATGATGAAGAAAAGCATATCCCACCAAAAGATAACATAAGATTATCCTCACAACCTAACACCAACTCAATTGATTCCCCCATCACCAACAAGCCTAAAGATATCTCACAAAGTCACCAAACTTTGTATGTATCTCTCTCTAATCCTTTTCCTAATCCCCAATCTAATCTATCTTTGTAATAACAAACACCAATCCCACTCTCAAACCCCATCGCGTGGTGTTGAGTCACAACCTGAACCCAAGTACATCATTCTTCTCAGTCAACCCGAGATTTGAAGCAACAGAGGAAATTACTGTGGCTCTGCTGCTCAACCGCTTCCCTAAATTAGTAAGTCAAAGCCTCACCTGAGCTGATGATGCTCTGCCACAAGTGGCAGTGGCGCGTGGAATATAGAGTGGAGGAACAAGAAGGTGGGTTTGGTGTATGTGTTCAAACGTTTGGGGAATCAAAAATCTTGAGATCTTGTGAGACTCACTCTCGAACTATTAAGACCCCCAAATCCCGGAAAGAAAAAACAATAAAACTCATAAAATCATAATCATATGTGAAAGAAGGAAGAGCATAGCAAAGAAGAACAATGAATGATATAAAAGAACAGTAACCCATAAATTAAAAGCTGAAAAGGAAAGAAATCAAGATCCACCTCGAACCTCTCTCCATCCCCACCATCACCCTGCTCCGCCTCTCACCACCATCGTGTTCTTCCGTTAGATATTTCACTTTTCTGTTCACAAAGACAGATACTCTTTATCTAAAAATCATATCTTTCTCTGATCTTTCACTCTGTCAAAGCCTCAAAGTAGTAAAGATCCAATCTTTTTGCTCTGTTCCATTTGGTACCCACATAAAGAACCGAACTTTGCGACCTTTTTCTGAGACCAATTGAGTGATCAGAGTTTAGGATAAGTAAAGACTCAATTTTTTGAGGGGAGAAGAGAATGAGGGATGATGATTCAAATTGGTTCTCAAGATGGGAAGAAGAGCTCCCACCACCTGAAGAGCTCATGCCCTTGAATCAAACCCTAATCACTCCTGATCTTGCTCTTGCTTTTGATATTAGAAACCCAGCAAGTAACAACACTAACACCACCACCACCAACTCCCTCCATCAAAACCACACCCCTCCTCCTCCACCACCACCACTCACCTCCACAACCCCATCACCCACCAACCCTCTGGCCTCTCCACATCCAAATTCTGGCGAGTTCGCAGCAGATTCAGCTGAGTTGGGCTCTGGGGCTGGTGGGGATGAACCTGCAAGAACCCTCAAGCGTCCTAGACTTGTGTGGACTCCGCAACTTCATAAGAGATTTGTTGATGCTGTTGCTCACTTGGGGATCAAGAATGCTGTCCCCAAGACTATAATGCAGCTCATGAGTGTTGATGGGTTGACCAGAGAGAACGTTGCCAGTCATTTGCAGAAGTATCGTTTGTATTTGAAGAGAATGCAGGGGTTGTCTTCTGGTGGTGGAAATGGTGGTGGTGCTGGTGGTGGTGGATTGGGGACAGCAACTGATGCTGCTACTGATCATCTGTTTGCAAGTTCTCCGGTGCCTCCGCATTTCTTGCGGCCGAATTCCGATCATTTCTTGCCGTTCGTACCGGTGTCTGCACTGCAGCAGCACCAACACCATCAGCATATGGCAGCGGCTGCAGCTGCTGTGGCACATCCTCAGTTGCAAAGTCAATATCATAGGCCAATTGGGCATTTTGGGTCTCCTCCGAATGGTCAATTTGAGAATCCATTTCTTGCTAGGCAGGCACACCAGCCTGTGCATAGGATGGGAGCTCCTGTTCACAATTCAGTTCCAGGGTATGTGGAGGATTTGGAGTCTGTGAATGGAAATGGTGGGAGGAAAGTTCTTACTCTGTTTCCAACAGGGGATGATTAAATTGGGGTAATAATTGACTCCATTGATCTTTCTTCTTGATTTGTTTAGTGGGTTTTTTTGCTAGATTTAGGGTCTTGGTTTCAGTTGTGCCAATATGTTGTGGTCGTTGTTGTTTGTTCTATAACTTTATATTAAAAACTAGTCCTGGGTTTCATCCGCAGATCTAAACATTTCTTGAGTCATTCTTGGGTACAATAGTATCTAGTGGTTAGCAAAGGGGATTTGACAGTGTGAATCTATCGCGTCGTCCACGATTATGGAATTCTAAAAAGGGTATTAATTTGTCTATAATAGTCTGCATCTCCCATCCGCCGTTGGTGATGAACATTGATCATGATCTCTGGATTGGGTAGAGGATTCACTTTTGTCTGTGATAGTTCGGGAATCGGCTCAAAGTTCTTGTATTTTTGAGTCTTTTCGTCTAGGACGTTTTGCTACGTGTTCATGGCGTGTGGCTCAGGAAACAAATATAAATTCGATGTATGGTAAGGGGGGTGGGTATGTATGATTATGGAAATTCCATGTATGTTACCTTGAGATGTTATATCTTGGTTGGCACAATTGGATTTCTGAATGAGGCCTAGTCCCTAATATCTGTTAAGTGGTCTGGTGTCTTGTAGATGTGAGTTGTACTTGGT
This sequence comes from Erythroxylum roraimae, assembly GCA_027568915.1. NCBI lineage: Eukaryota > Viridiplantae > Streptophyta > Magnoliopsida > Malpighiales > Erythroxylaceae > Erythroxylum > Erythroxylum roraimae. The sequence continues at coordinate 2,388,436 of JAOSBL010000210.1, forward strand.
TGTACATGGTAAGTCTCAATAGAAGGCTTAAGACCCTGGTATGAGTGGTTTGTTTCAATGAAAATTGTGATGTTATTAGAATGTTCTGTTTACTTTAATGCTCAATGAACATTTAGTAGTTCAATAATCTTATGTACCAACAAACTCTCCTCATCACTTTATTTACTGTCACATGTAGATTTCTTATGTTGATGATTTATTCTTGCAAGTATATTGGAGATGGCCTCTTGATGATTGTTCATGTTATTATTACTTTCATTTCGCATTGGATCTTAAGTTTTCCATCTGCTGAGCATGCACAATACTTCTACATTACATAATCTTCACAGCTTTGGGTTTATGGTACGGAATGAATTTGTATCTGTATTTTCAAACCCGAAGGTTATTGACTATGAGTCGCATAAAGTACGGTAAGTACCTGAATGCATCTAGATCATGTTTCTTTAGTCTGTGATTCATTTGTAAGTTTCCTTTTTCCTTGGAGAGTGGAAATAATGCCCAAGGAGTAATTGATCATCGGGGGCTTTCTTTAAAGAAGAAAGAATCTGCGTCTAGATTGTAGGAAAGTTATGTAATTTTTAAGTTTACAGTTGTTACTTTAGATAGATTTAAGGTATTTTGTTTGCAACTTAGGGAAAAATGTGAGATCAAAATAATGCAAGTGGGAGCTACGCCCACACGAACTGAATACTTTCTTGTCAGGACAATCACATTCATGAACTTCCTCTGAATCTCTGCACTTACTGTCCGTTTAGCAAGGTTATGTTAACTGTAAATAAATTTAGCTTCTTGGCTTCCTAAAGTATGCTAATTATGAAACCTTTCTAACTCTTTATTTATTCTGCATTGCTCCATAAATGTGGGAAGTTCTGTTTTAGATATCTCATTTAACTAACCAACTGTGATTGTACATGAAACTACTTGATGACTGTTATGCTTGCATAGTGTAATAATTTGTCAGCCATTCTGTTATCCTTATTGCTATCCATGGTTTTAAATTGCGCTTGCAGTTGGCGGTCCTGACCGTTATCGCTATTTGTCGCAATCCCAGTCACATTTTCTGTAATTGCACCCATATCTTCTGCAATTACTGTAGTCACTCACCGCCGTGGATTTAAATTGCACTTGCAGTTGGCGATCTGGACCGTTATCACAATTCGTAGCAATTCCAGTCACATTTTCTGCAATTGCACCGGTATCGTCTGTAATTACTGTAGTCACTCGCAATCTGCCATGGTTTTAATTACCCTTGCGGTTGGTGGTCCGGACCATTATCGCTATTTGTTGCCATTTCGGTTGCATTTTCTGTAACTGCATCTCGTATCATCTGCATTCTGCAATCTAAAACCTTGCAAATATGTATCCTAAGCCTCCACTCTCTATCCTCTGTACTATTATAGTTTCTTACTATTGTATCTTCAACTTAGTTGCCAATTCAGTTAGACACTTCGATGCATCTGTTACATATAATTATACAAAAAAACACAGCACACAAACCTGTCTTTGCCCATCCTTGCTTTCCTCAAAGCAAACCATATCTTACAACCTTGTTCCTTAAAACATAGGAGCTGTCAGATCAGTTCCTGTCGGGGTGCAGAAGATAAGATTGTAACTTGAAGGTCTCTCCTGAGTTTAAATAAAGATTCAAAATTAAATAACGGGTTGGATTCATACAATCCAAACCTTCTTTTTTTAAAGAAGTCACCGCCTCACATGGGCAGAGCCTAGTTCTGGTTTATTTAGTTAGTTAGATTCCGTAACAGAAGAAAATGGGCACGAAGTGGTCATGATTGGTAAGTTTTTGGTGCATGGAAACTCTGGGACCACAAAGCAAGATTGATTCTGAGATTTTAAGTCGTCAATTTAATAATCAAGTTTGATCCAATTTAAATTTGATTTAAAAACTTTTTCAAGTTTAATTTTGAATTTTAGAAGACAAAGTCAGATTTGATATAACAACACCAGCAGCCACATGTTTTTTTAATTATTCGGAAACAGTTTAAGGGTAAAGTTGTATATATTGGATCTCTCCGGATCCCGTATTTAGCAAAATTTTTATTAGGTTATTGTTGTTGTATTAATTATAAAAATAAGATAAATGAAAATTTTCAACATTTTTAGCAAATGAATATTTGAAAATGGAGAATTAACATATATATACATATATAAATTGATTGTATGATTAACAATTTAATAGAATCAGGCATGACAATGTCACTTCTTTTTAGTATTTACTCTTGACCTTTATTTTTATAAATTGTTATATTATACAAAAAGTCTTGAATTTATGAAATTGACATATTTTTTAATATTTGATATTTAAAATTGAAATTAAGTACACCTTGTGGTCTCTTACATAAGAAATAAAAATTTTAATATATTTATTGATAGCTTTATAGATAAAAATAAATATATAAATTGATAGAGATTAAATTTGACCAATTATGTATAGTTTTTAACCACAAAAATTATACGATTAGAAGTTTAAAAAAATTAATTGTATAATTGTTTTACAACAGTTTATTGTTCTTATAATCAGTTATTAATTGAAACTTTACTTTACAATTTGGTTCGAATCAGGAAAAACATGAATTAATCAAATTTTAGATTCAACAAACTTAGTTCAAATCTGATATGAAATTTAATAAAAGCTCAAAAAATTTTAAAAAAACCCTGAAACTTAATCGCGATTTGATTTTTTTTTGGTTCAAGCCTACTACGAACTTGATGTAGGTCAAATTACCAATGCTACTTTAATGCAAAGGAAATGAAAATGAAAGTGATGATGTCGGCCAGGACGGAAGTACATGGGGCCGGTGGTGTATTGGGCCCTTTAAGATTTTAAAAAATTAAATATTTTTTATGGATGGAGTTATTTAGAAGCTAGTGGTGTATTGGGCCTTCCAAAATTTTAAAAAATTAAATATTTGAACCCTCCTATCTTAAATTTCTGACTTCGTCACTGATACCGGCTATGAGGAATTGACATTGCATGTAATGTGATGAGATTAAGAATACAAGATTATAGGTAACGTAACGAAAAACCACTCAAATTTCTTATTCAAACTTGAAGATCTCATAGAGCACATTCTAAACTAGACTTTATACTTCTTTGGGCAGTGGTTTGCCAGCTAAGAATGCTCTGAACAAAGCAAGTGACCTCCCAGGTGATGACCATGGCACCATGTGAGAGCCTCCTCTAATGGTCGCATAGGTTAGGATGTCATCATAAACTTGTGTCCATCCACCAACCTAGTAGCCAAGATAAGCTCATCGTCAATCCACATGTAATTAGTACCACAAAAATAAGGTAATGAAACACAATTTTTCGGTTGGATTAAGAATACAATTTTAAATACGTGATTAAATTTGTCCTAACTACTTCTAGGAAAGGAGCGAGAAAAAAAAAAAGAGAATTTCTCGGACGAAAAAAAGGATCCAATAATTTTAAAAGAATTAAATGAAATCTTATTTTTGATTACGTAGAGTGACAAAAAAATGATTCATATATAAATTTTTTATGATTAATTTTTAAATTTGAAGTCAACTTTATATAATTGGTATTGGTTATCATTTTCAAGAACATTATGAAATTTTTAGTAATACAAGTAAAAGCTACTAAACCTAATCCGGTACCGTAAGTAAAATTAAGGTAATGAAATGAAATTCTTGATTATATTAAGAATTTATTTTTGTATACATAATTAAATTTGTCTTAGTTATTCTTTTTGGTGAAAAAATAAAAGCTTCTCGAATGTCAGAAAAATTAAAAGGAAAATCAGATGAGATGAAAATATCGTATATTATTTTATAGAGTGATAATAAAAGCGATTGATCTATAAATTATCTAATATCGCATGATTTAACTTATGGATTTGAAATCATAACTTATTATATCGTTGGTATTGATCATAATTTACAAGAAATCTTGTAGTTTTAGTAATAGCTACCAAACCAACCTGTTTATCCATGTACCAAGCCCTGTAAGAAACAGTAGTTCTCAATCCTAGCGCTTTGGCCAAGCTTTGTACATTGCTCCTTGTGGCTATAAATGGGATAACTGTGTCTTGATCTCCACTGTAGATTGTTACTACAGCATTATAATTGCATCTTACTAACTCTGAATATCAAAGATGGTGTGTCCTCCCAATACTTACCTGTACAGTAAAACCCTAATGCCTGAACGAACCAGATAGCCCACAATATCAATGGTAGGTATAAGCAGGTTTGTAAAATCATAATTTGTAACACTGCCACAAAAAAAAATCATATGTTAATAAGTTTTAAATTACATGTTACGATAAATTTTTGGTAACGGTTGGAGAGAGAGTGAAAATTTACCTGGTGCAGGTAGTCCAATTAGCTACTCCAACAAGCTTGGCGTTTAAGGCTTGCTGCACTTCTTTTCTGTTCAGGTAGTAATAAGCATTGACTCCTACACAAGGGTCTATATTTTCTGGGGCTTGGAACTGAAGATGTCAAATGAAATAGAGTGTGTTAAGGTGATAGTTGATGTTGTATATATGTCAAAAATGATATCGTTTCGTTTAAAGTTGTTAATCAAGTTTCCGATCGTCCGTTGAAGGGCGCAAGTTCGAACTGAAACAAAGAATTTGGGGCCAGGCCGTTGCCAACCCTAGGAAAAGTAGACAAGGGACAGAAACCTTACAATCTGTGGATGTTCCTGTGCAGATTGAAGGGATAGCAGACTTCGAGTTTTCGATCTGAACGGGTGATTCTGAGTCTGAACTAGACCTTGTGAGTCACCACTTGAAAGGCACACATCAGCTATTACATCATAAAGGTCAATATCATTGGAAATTTCCTTTGATAATAAATCTTCTACTCTCAAGCAAGCTGCTGTTATGTTATTATAGCCAAGTAATGTGTCTTCTCTCAACAGTTGGGATATGGAGCAAGTTGTTTCCATGAGCCTGTAGGTGTCGTCTGATACTAATCCATGAGACCAGTAAAACGTACCAGTTGATCTTTTATCTGTTTCAAACTCCACCAGAGGATTTCCTATCTGGGTATAGAAAAAAAAAAGGAAGAATTTGATGTTCAATAAGTATATGAATCCAATAAAAAACGAGATTACGCTTTTAACTTGTACTAACAGCAATGCCCTTCAGATTGATCTTTGATCCTGATTGAAGAATGAGTTGTGCAAGTTGTGGAACATAATGACCTGTCAAGAAAATGAAAAGTTCAGGATCATGTATCGACCTTCTGAGAAGTCGTGGGTTTATATATATATATAATATATGAAATTGTGTTGATTGAACTATAAGGTACCTGCATAGCTTTCACCAGTGATGTAGAAATCTCTGTTCTTGTATTGAGGATATCTGTCAAACCAGTTCTGCAAGAATACCAGATTGTCTTGGGCTGAAACGAAAGCAAATTTAGGGTATCTGTCAGGTTTAACGCGCCATGATTTGTTGATTAAAATTGATAAAAAGAGTGTCAGGTTGGGATGTGTCAAAACCTGTGATATAGTCAGACACATAGTTGTAGAATGATGTATTTTCTGAATATGAGAACCCAATCCCTGCAGGTGATTCCAAGTAGAGCATGTTTGCTTCTGCAAAAATTTTGAACTATTGCATTCAGGAAACAAAATCCATGGAGACTGACCAATGTGAGATCTCACAGGAAATGAGAGGTGAAAGCGTTAACTAATTGCAGAGTTTTGATTCTCTTAAACCCGAACTGGAATTGCTAATATCACCTTTGTTCCAGCTATAGTAATTTCTTAATAAGGTCCCATCACTGGTTGGTCTGAAGGGACCATGCTCCTGAAAAGCTCCAACTCCGACAGAAGAACAGCCAGGCCCTATAACAAGTAATAATTTAAGCTCCAGATGCAAGTCCTGGACCTTCATTGTACACATTAAGAACAGGTAATTACCTCCATTAAACCAAAGAACAAGAGGCTTCGAACCAGGGTCTGATTCTGCTTCAACAAAATAGTAAAAAAGAGCTCTCTGCTGCTTCTCGTCAATGGTTATATACCCTGAATATTGCTGGAAAGTGACTTGAGGTTGCCCTGGTAAGCTAATAATCCTGTCACCTTGGAAGGAGCTCATGCACGGTGGTTGTAGTGAAATCGTACAAATCACAACCACTAGAATCCATGATTGAAGCTGCATGTTTCCTTGAAATGCTTGGTGGAATTCCCTATTGTCACTGAGAATGGTCAGTGAAACAGAATTTTTTTTATAGAATCACGGACAGACTCATTTTGTCGTACACTTGTCCGTATTATTGTTCAGATTCATAAGTCGTTTACTTATCCTGTCTGCTTTCTAGATTCTAAAACAAGCAGAAATCACAGAGAAGAATCTTCACGTGTGCTATAAGGACAACCTTCAGGTCATTGTATTTACGAACGTACGTATGTTTATATGTTTGTGACCATGCAATATTCGGTTCCAAGTTTTAAATTACGGATTATAAACTATTGGATAATTACGGACTGCAGCAAACCAAGCTAATATTATTGTTGCCATCGCTAATCGTTGTGTACGGCTACTTTTTAATAAACTCAACTGGTTCGGTTAGTTTAACTGTAAAAATCTTGAATTACCAATTTTTCTGTTCAATTTTTAACTTTTTAGTTAAATTTATTTTAATAACTTTTGTTAAAATCAATGAATTTATTAATTAATCAATCGATTTTTGTAAATTAATAAATTTTTATAAACTAAAATAAATAAATTAATTTTTATTTAACAATATATTTTTAATTAAACTTCAAATTTTTTAGTAGATAAGGACAACCTCTTTCGCTCATATTTTAAATTATTTAATTTTATTTAATTTTTAGTCAATTTTATAACGGTCTAATCCCGCTAACTTTTTAAACATTAAATCTTTTATTTTACCGGTTTAAACATTGATATTTTTGAGTTTTTTTTTAAGATTAGTATTTTTTAAAAGTTTTTTTTAGGGGAATTTTTTAAAAGTTTTTTATGAACACAAATGTACAATTATATGCTAGTTGTACTTTTCTCTAGAATGCATAAGTATAGACACCAGTTACAAATTACCATATAGGTGCGTTGGTGATGGACGTTGTTTCCTAGAGAATGACATGGTCTGGGATACAGGTATATATATTCGGTGTCCTTGTTGTATATAACTGTACTAATTACTAGAGTTTATATATCAGTATACTCACTGTAAGTATAATTATATAAATGTAAAAATTTGTAATCTTCATTAATTGATTGTTAAATCTTATGAAATTAACTACTCTTTGACTCTCTAACTATGTAAACAAACTCAATTGATTGACCTTCATTAAAAATCTTTTTATATTCTTATTTATTTCGTACTACTCTATTCTTGCTGTAAATTATTTCCGGACATATTTTGCATCCTATAATGTGAAAATTTGCAATGGGCTACGGGCTCACACAAGAAGGAAAGTTAAATCACACACAAGCCCAATTGAGGTTCTATTCTAAAACTAATTGACGATAAGTAGAGTAGCCTACTAGGTTTATATGTTAGTCTTCTTTCCCCTCTTGTTCCAATATGAGACACTCACTTGTGGATATTCTCAACACTTCCCCTCAAGTGTAACTGAGACTGGACATCCAGTTGTTACTTGAAATATACACAGTGGTAACTGGACCGGGCTGCTGGGATTGGACATCTAGACAGACAATCAGAAAATTAATAATCTGGACCAAACCTGCTCTGATACCATGTGAAAATTGCAACGGGCTTACGGACTCACACGAGAAGGAAAGTTAGTCCACACACAAGTCCAAGTGACATTTCATTCTAAAATCAATTGGTGATAGGTGGAGTAATCCACTAGGTTTATATGTTGGTCTTCTTTCCTCTCTTTTTTCAATATGGGACACTTATATGTGGATATTCTCAACATATAATTTGAAAAAACCCTGACGAGTTTCCTTCAATGAAAAAAAAACACAACAATAATGAAGTTTGATTGAATTAACCAATATTTTAAAAATTAGACCAAAAATTAAATCATTAAAATAACAGATTTAAAGTTTAAAAATTTAACTGGTATTAGACAGTCATAAAAAAGTATATACAATAAAAGTTAAAAAAAATTGAAGAATTTAAAATAATATTAAAGGACGAGACTATCCTTACACATAAAAATGTTAAAATTTAATTAAAAAAAGAGATTGTTAAATAAAATTAACAATTTTATAAAATTTGATTAGTTTATGAAAACCGAATAATTAGTTAATAATTAGCTAATTATTGATAGTAAAGATTATTAAGATAAACAAACTAAAAAATTAACCGGTTTAAGTTTTTATAATTGAATGGACTCATTTGGTAAATAGTTATATAAAATCATGTAGTAAGTTTTTTTTGTTTCATCCATTGGCAACTCCATTGTGTCTAAGTGCTAACATCAGCATCACAAGATGGGTTATGAAACATCCAACTACTAAACTTCTTCCAGGGTCTGACCTTGAAGAACACAACGTTAGGTCCGACAATTGAAATTTGATTCATCGTTGATTTCTCGTCGGTCTCCATGTTAAGACAGGTGTTAAAGAATCATGGGTTGCAACAGTACTTCTACTCCATTGTCTTCTATAAATAAAGTTTCATGATTGGTATTGATCAAGTGATTTCAATTTCTTAACTAATTAAAATATCTTTTGCATTTTCACTTTTCCCAGGTAGTAATATCAGGTTTGATTAAATTTAGTGTTCTTTGTTTGTTTTAAGTTTTAACAGGAGGTTCTTATGGCAAGCATATCTTTTTGGAGGACAAAACAGAAGAATTTAACTGAATTTCGTTGAAAAAAATTTAAGAGATAGACCCTGACGTTATTCTGATTTGGCATACACACCAACCAAACTAGCTGGTGGTCAATAACAACATTTTCATGTAGATTATGCCTCTGGTAATGGTTTTCCGGCTAGAAATGCCTTGATTAAAGCTAATGACCTCCCTGGTGATGACCATGGCGCCATGTGAGAGCCTCCTCTGATGGTGGCATACGTCAGGATGTTATTATAAACTTGTGTCCATCCAGCAACCTGAATATTAACAGAAGCATTGAAATTTTACATGTAAAAAAGAGATATAAAAATGAAATGATTTATATATAAAAATATAAATTATATTTTCATTCGTTGCAGTAAATTAACACACTAAACTAACCTGTTTATTAATATACCAAGCTCTGTAAGGACTAGTTGTGTTCAATCCCATCGCTTTAGCTAGGTCGTGTACGTCACTCCTCGTTGCCATAAATGGGATGACCGAATCTTGATCACCACTGTAACATTATCATCATTATTATGAGCAGATTCTTAATTGTGAAGAGAATTGGGAAAAAACAAAAAAACCTTGTTCCGGTACCTGTAAACTAAAACCCGAATTCCAGATCGAACCAGGTAGCCCACGACATCAATGGTAGGTATAAACAGGTTCGTAGAATCGTAATTTGCAACACTGTCACAAGCATCAAATATCATATATGTTTAGAAGTTGATCGTCCTGAACTTAAAACCTGACGAGAAAGTAAATTACTACCTGGTGCATGTGGTCCAATTACCAACTCCATTAAGCTTGGCGTGTAAAGCTTCTTGCACTTCTTTTCTGTTCAAATACTCGTAAGTTTTTATTCCTACGCAAGGATCTATATTCTGTGACGCCTGGAAAAGCAAAATGGAAGATGGTAAGTTAATGTCATTTGTTACATAACTTGGGAAAAAAGTGACTGAGACACAGAAAACCTCAGAGGTTGTGGATTTTCCTGAGAGGATTGAAGGGAAGATAGTCTTCTCGAGTTCACTTTCAGTGGTTGATTCCTAGCTAGAATCTGTGAGTCACCATTTGACAGACAAATATCGACTAGTACATCATAGCCATTATAATCATAAGAAGTTTCGTTTCCGATTAAATTCTCTATCCTCGTGCATGCTGCTGTTATATTAGGATAAAATAGTATGTCTTCTCGCCACATTTGTGACATGTTACAAGTTGCTTCTGTGAGCTTGTAAGTGTCATCTGATATTAGACCATGTGACCAAAGGAACAATGTCTGCGAATTTAAATCTCGTTCAAACTCCAACAGAGGATTTCCTATCTGAAAAGAGCAAAAATGGAATGTGATTTCCAGTAAGTTCCGTCTAAAAATTTTAGTGAAGAAAGAGCAAAAACTGATATATATGATCCTATGTGTGTGTACTGACAGCAATGCCTTTCAAATTGAAGTTTGATCCTGACAGAAGAATGAGCTGTGCAAGTTGTGGAACATAGTGACCTATCCAGAAGCAAAGTTTTAGAGTCATAACTCTTGCTCCAAGAATTCTGGGCCTGAACTCACTTATCTCTTCCAATTAAAATAATCAAAGATAAACTGGTTCCACTGAATTGGGATGTACCTGCATAGCTTTCTCCACTGATGTAAAAATCTCTGCCCTTGTACTGAGGATATTCGACAAACCAGTTGTGTATGAACATCAAATTGTCTTGAGCTGAAAAAAGAAAGCGGTCCTACCATAACTTCAATAGCTTGAACATGTGCAAGAGATTAATATATAGTTCAGAAGAACGAATTACTGCTTGAGATTTCTGATATTAGTAAAGTAAGTCTTTTGACTTGTAGATTTAAGAAAAGGTCATCTATCTTATGATAATGAATTGAAGATTCTGGTATCAGGTTTTTCATGCAATGCAATGAACCGTAAGGCTTGAAATTGAGAAAAAAGAGTGGTACAGATTGGCCCTCGGAATATGTCCATAACCTGTAATTGTGTCGTTCACATTTTTGTAAAAGGATGTATTTGCAGAATAAGAGAAGCCAACTCCTGCAGGTGATTCAACGTATAGCACATTTGCTTCTGCATCATGTTAAAAGCGTAACGATTCAGAGCAATGAAGCTGTAATTCTTGTAAGACACAGGATAAAGGTATAATACTTGAAAGACACACCATTATTCCAGCTATAATAGTTTCTTATTAAAGAACCTCCATTGCTTGGTCTGAAAGGACCATGCTCCTGAAAAGCTCCAACTCCAACAGAAGAACAACCAGGCCCTACAACAAATCAACAACAAACATTTGCAACATAACCACAACTCTACACTTATAATCTAATCTTTAAGTATGGACAACAAGTAATAACCTCCATTAAACCAAAGAAGAAGAGGCTTTGAAGCTGGTTCTGTTTCTGCTTCAACAAGGTAATAGAAAAGGGCTCTCTGCTGGTATTCGTCCACAGTTATATACCCTGCATGTTGCTGGAACCCAACTTGTGGTTGGCCTGGCAAGCTTAGAACCCTGTTAGCTTCGGAGCACATGCATATTTGTACAAAAGTTGTACAAACCACTACTATCAGTAGGCTTGAAGGAAACCGCATGGCGTTTTGAGTTTTTTAGACTATGCTTGTTGGAGTTCGTTACCGTAATCTGAAGTACTTAAAGAATCATGTCGCTGCTCATTTTGGCGTATTGTTTGGCATGATCTATTGTCATTACGGACTTAAAATTACATTCTAAGAGAATGCAAGTTTCGGTATATGATGTGTATATTCTCAGTTCGATCAGAAAATTCAGGAAGAAAAGTTTCTTCGCTGAAGTCGGTGAACATGTCATTGTAATTGTCGATGTAGGAAATTCAATAAATATTAATCATTGACAGGATATTCCTAGTGACATCCATATGTTAACTGTGCCTGTCGCGGGTCAGAGTCTTCCTTTAGCAGGCCCTGAAACTGAACATGAATCGTTAAACTGCATTAATATGTTTACGAGAATATCATTGAACCTGAAAATTCATGGTTTCGCAAACTTTCAGACTTTGCCGCAGTCGTTTCTAGCATAATGAAAAACCAAAAAAATTAAATGCAACAAAATAAATCAACACCAATATTTGTTAACACAATTTGACACATCTTGTTTACCTTTGCGAGATCCTCACCAAGCTTAATTCTTTCACTAACGACAATAGTTTTATACAAGGCTTTACTGAGTCGACACCACTCAACCCTTGACACTATCCCTTGTCCTCACAACACGTGAAGAATTTCACACCTAATAGTACGACCACCTCGTACTAACCTCAACAGAGGATTTTTTCAAATAACATTTAATGAAAACGAAATAAAATAAACAACTCAAGTAATTAAACAAAATTCAACATAAACAAAAACACTTGAGATAAAAAGTAACTGCTCTAAATATGCCGCTTCATCAACAAAAGAACGGAAAGTTGTCAACTAAGAAATCTGCTATGAATCTTTGATATAGTCACTGAAACATCCCACGCATAACAACTACAAAACATCTCAAATCAACAAATGTTTTATCACCGAAACGTTAACCCAATAGAGGAATTTACCCAGCTGAACCACACAAAGGCAAAAACAAGATGTTAAGATACATGTTATGTATCTTATTATTAATTTTGACATTGTTTGGTATTTGGATTTGATTAGTTTCAAATCCTAATTGAGAGGGGATTTGATAATAGTTATCTTCTATTTAATTTGATTATAGGCTATCTTGGATAACATTGGTAGCTGATTGAATGGAGAAAGAAATCTACTTGGTTAAAACTCCTTGAGTATTATGTAAAAACATAGCTGAATTAGTCTTTTACCAAAACACTTCTTGGTGTTGTGTGGATGACTTTGTTGTGAATTTTTCTAGCTCTTTGTCTTACTGCGTGGGTTACTGGGTGTTTCTCTGTGTGCAACACATGTGAGTGATTTTTTTAGATTTTCTAGTGTGTGTTGACGGTGAATGGATGAGTGAATGGTGCTATCTCTGATATGATTTTTTCAAACTATTTTTTAGGGAGGCTTGAGTGTGACTTGGTCGGCATCTTTGATGTGGGTTCATCATAAGGGCATGAGCTGATAACGTTGTTGGTGTGTGCAGAAAATTGTGAGTGAGTTGAAGCGTTGTTGGTGTGTGAAAAAAATTGTGAGTGAGCTGAAGCAGTGTGTGTGTATGATGTTGTCGTGCGCTGAAAGACAGATTTAGGGGGTGCTTGGTTGATGGATTAGGAAGGGGTTAATAGGTAAGAAATGAAAAGTGAGTGGTTGATTGTTGATTATCATTATAGGGGCAAAAGTTTGATATCCTACTTTTGGAAAATCCTCTATACCCTTCATTTAGTAGAGGAATGAAACTCATTCCTTAGTAGTGGCTCTTTTTAAAAAAATATTTTTAATACTAATTACTTAACTACAATTAATTAATTAAAATACAATTAATAAATTAATTAAAATATAATAAAATTTTATTTCTCAATATTTTTTTACAAACCAACCACTATCAATGATAATAGTAATCATTCCTTTCTCTTAATCAACCATTATAATTATAATGATAATATCAATTCCTCACTATATTCATTCCCATTCCTATTATCATTCCCCCATTCGAGCCAACTGTCTGCTTAGTGAGCTGCAGATTTTGTGGTAGGGCATGAGTAACTCCCTTCATGCATGACTCCCTCCTTACATCGTTTTTGTTTAGTTGCTGGTGGTGATCGAGGTGAGATTGTGGGTCTTTTGGTTTGATGATTAAAAAGTGCATGGAAGCACTGATGTGCTGATCTTTATGTTGCTATCTTTATTAGAGTTTCACGTGAGTGGGGTGAAGATGACATGCTACACTGAGGTGTTTTGATAACCAAGTGTCTTCGTTGGTTGGTTGTCGTTGATGAAGTTTTAGTGCAACCGTGTTCTTGTTTTTGTCTTTGCGTGGTTTAGCTGGCTAAATTCATGAGTTTTTTGGCAGCTAGCTTTCTACGATGTTTGTGTGATTTTGTTAGGCTATTCATTGTCATCAATAGTGGTTTTTGTGTGGAAAACTTCCAGTAGTCTTGGTGATTTTGTAGCTGTCGTTTTGGTGTTGGCGTGTGAAAATTCCAGAAGTTTTCGTGACTTTGTAACTGTTGTTTTTGTTGTTAGTTTGGTGCAAAAAACTTCAGTAGTTGTCTTGGTTGTTGCAGCTCTATTGAGTTAACATTTCAGTGATGAAATGCTTGTTGATTTGAGACGTTTTGTGGCTGTTGTGCTTGGGATATTTCAGTGACTATATCGAAGATTCATAGCAGATTTCTTGGTTGACAATTTCCCGTTCTTTTGTTGATGAAGTGACATATTTAGGGGAGTTGTTTTTTATCTTAAGTGTTGTCTTTGTTTATGTTAGTCATTGTTTAATCACTTAAGTTGTTTATTTCATAACGTTATCATTACACATTGTTTGAGAAAATTCTTTGTTGAGGTTAGTTCGAGGTAGTCATACTATTGAGTGTGAAATTCTTTTACGGGTAGTGAGAACGAGGGATAGTGTCAATGGTTGAGTGGTGTCGGTTCAGTAAAGCTTTGTATAAAACTATTGTCGTTAGTGAAAAAATTAAGCTAGGTGAGGGCCCCGTAGATGTAGGCAAGGTGTTGATTTATTTTGTTGCATTTAATTTTCTGATTTTTGATTGTGCTAAAAACGACTGCCGTAAATCGAAAAGTTTGCGAAACTATACACCCCTACAGTTTTCTCACAAGAACACAGCTGCACAAAAACTTCATCAATGACAACCAACCAATGAAGACACACAGCTATCAAAGCACCTCAATGTAGCATGTCACCTTCAACCCACTCACGTGAAACTCCAACAAAGACAGCAACACTGTAACATCCAAATACCCCCTGGGAGGATATGTGGATGCCACCCAAGACAGTACAATCAAATCAGACTAGTTCACACACAACATCGCAAACAGTGTGTACAATACATCATTC